>OZ005658.1:209856356-210111356 GCA_963930645.1 Salticus scenicus | reverse complement strand
TCAATTAAAATTTCATTTGCTTATTCAAAGTGATAAGAAGAAAACGGCAAAACCACAAAAAGTGCAAATTTTTTTAGTTAAACTAACATTATTTTAAAAGTAATAGCCGGAATTATTTTTTGTTAAAGGGTTTAACAGTAAATGACTATAACTCACTTCCTGAACATTGCTAGAATCTACAGAATTATTTTCCGAGTTTAAAATTAAAAGTGTCCACTACTGGTACAGGGTCCACTACTGGTGCGTTTACCTTAACATGAAACAAAAAAAAAAAGAAAAAAAAAAAGAAAGAAAAAGAAATTGAAATAGCTTATAAATTTGTTTGTTACCAGTGGACTAGATATATCTTTATTGTAATTATTTGTGGCTATAAAGACTTTATTATATTATGATTTCTATACGAATAATTTTTAACTATTGTTACAAGACTAAAAATTAACATTAAAGTGACGGTAAATTCTAGATTATTTGTGCTTTTTATTTTTTTTTCTGTGACAATAAAATATTATGCATATTTACAAAAGATACATAAAATAATTAATACAATTAGATTTAGAATTATATGTTACAGAAGGAAAAAAAAAAGCATTATGCTAGTAAACTGGATAGAATCCGCATTTTGAAGTAACCAAATCCCTGGGCAAACGAGAATTTATTTTATTTTTCTAAAGTACAATTTTTATACAATTTAAAACTTACGTTAGAAGATTGTAATTTTTCCTCTTATATTAGATAAAATAATAAAAAAAGCTATAAAGGATTTTCACTCAATAAATAAAATTCTTTTTTACGTTTTTCTTTCTATCGAAGTATTTCAGGCCAACATTTCAATTTATTTAGGTGCATTGTTTTAATTCCCGCCAAATTTTCACACCAGTTTGCTCAGAGGATATTTTTCTTATCATTTAATCGTAACTAGATATTGGAGTAAATTTGATTACAATTAAAGTGTAGTGATAAAAGGGCGAATATTAACAGTACTCTGAAATAAAATAAATTGTTATTATGTCTGTGTATACACCAAATATCCCATATGTGTGTAAATATTTTAAAATATCATAAAGATTAATAGAATTGTTAGAAATGAATGCTGATTCTGAAAAATTATTTTTGTGAAAGAAGGACTTCTTTTTCATTTTTAATAGGTAAAATTTTCGTCAATAAAGAACGCTGTAAGTTAACAAATCACGCAATTCCATGGCAAATTACATTTATTTAGATGGAGGCAAATATTTACAAACGTATAACTATTATACCACGTGTCCACTATAATAAAAAACTATAGTTCACAAACGAGTGACAACACTTCTAATTTCAGAACGTAGCATATTAGTTTGGATGCAGGAGATTCTATGAGAAATAGAATTCTTTAAATTCACGAAAAAAGATGTGCTAAATTAAAATTTTATGTATGAGCAAATGCGAGGAAAAATCAAACATAAACTGTCAATATTAAATTACTGTAATATATAAGACATTTACATCATAATGATAAATTTTCGTTGTGTCCCTGTAAAAATCTATAAGTCTATAAGTGATAGGCTCGCCGAAATCTATAACGTTCGTGCGATGGTTACTTATAACATGCATCAAAATTTTCAGATCAATCGGATGAGGCGTTTATACGTTATCACATTTTAAATAATTTGAGCCCGTAAGCCACAATGATAAACTATTTTTCTTTGTAGCCCTGTAAGAAAACTATAAGTGTTATATTCACCAAAATAAGATGGTTATAAAAAGTGGATTGTAGAAAGACAGCCATTTTTTTTTTTTTTTTTTTTTTTTTTTTTTAAACATTTTATATTTACTGATTTGAAAAATATTGTAAAATATGGCATATAGGATGTTTTCAAATGCCTAATTTCTTACATGTCTTAATAATTACCTTTTCAATTCTCGTAAAGCAAATTTATTTTCATATTACAGAAATAATAAGATAAATAATATAATATATATATATATATATATAACATTATATTAATATTTGTGGCAGTAAAACAGAAGTAAAGTTTAAGTTTTGTAACAAATAAGAAATTCCTTCCCCCCCCTCCCTTCATCAAACACAACACTTTCTCAGAAAAAAAAAAAAATACTGTACACAAAATAAAAGAAATGGTTTCTCTATTGTGTCATTTGAAGAAATTATTGGTTAATTTCAAAAGCATTTATGAAATAAAAATCACGCTTTAAACTGAGGGTATATTTTCTCTGAAATTCAACTACAAAGAAGTCGTTCTAACAATTTGTTTCATGGACAGGTAAAGATGGATATAATAAGAAGATATTAGAAAGAGAGCCAAAACTATTTTTATGTTTATTTTTTAAAAGATTTCTTTAAATTCACTTATTTAAAATACATTCTTGAATACGACATAAAAGACGTTTTAAAATGTTTAATAACTTGCATATTTTAATAATTACTTTTTCAATTCTCATAAATCAAAACTCTTTTAATGTTACATAAATTATATGATAAGTAATATAATATATATATAACATTATATAAATATTTGTGGCAGTAAAAAGTAAAGGAAATTTCAGAGTTTTATTACAAATGAAAAGAGTCTTTTCCCCCCATTCATTGAATACTAAAATATAAAAGCGTAAAGTTTGTTTAACCAACCAAATTTCAGTTTTATAACAAACAAGATAAATTCTTTCTCCCTTTCATTAAATACCACACTATCTTAGAAGTGGAAAAAGAAAGATATCTGCTACACACAATGCAAGAAGCGGTTTCTCTCTATTGTATCAATTGAAGAAATTATTGTTTGATTCCGGAAGCATCTACGAAATAAAAATCACAATTTAAACTGAGAATATTTTTTCTCTGAAATTCAGCTACAAAGAAGTCATTCTAACAATTTGTTTCGTGGATCAGAAAAGATGGATATAAAAAGTGGATATTGGGAAAATAGCCAAAGATATTTTTATCTTGTTTATTTTTTTAAACATTTCTTTAAATTTACTTATTTAAAAAATATTTCAAATAAATACAAAAGGGCATGCTTTGAAAATATCTAACTCTTTACGTTTTTTGATTATCAAACCTGTTTTAATTAAGTTTTTTTTAATTATCATGGAGAAGAAAGATTTTATTTAATATTACATAAGTTATATAATAAGTAATATATATGTACATAAGGATATAAATATACTTGTAACAATAAAAACGTAAATGCAATTACAGTTTTGTGTTAATATAATAAATCTTTTTTACATAAATTATATAATAAGTAATTTATAAATAACCGTATAAATATACATTTGTTAGAAGGAAAACGTAAATAAAATTACAATTTTTTGACAATAATAATATATTTTTTTCCTGATAATTTCATTAAATTCACCTACCTTCACATTAAATGGGAAAAAGAGATTTATACAGATTATAAAAACCTGTTGTTTCCTGTTGTATCACCGGTAAAAAATATCCGAATTTAATCTGAAATTTTGCTGAAGTAAGTCAATCTGTAAATTTGTTTGCGGATAAACAATGAAGGATATAAAAAGCTAATAGTGGATATAGACAATTTCTCTTCTTGAAACTTCCGTTTTTAATTAAATTATTTTTATTTTCTTCTTAAGCATATTCAAAATATCAAATATTGTGTAAAACTAGATATTAATACTAAATAGAATAAAATTAATATCTATTTTCAAATAACAATAATCGTGTTTAGACAATATATTTATATCTGTTGCATTTATAATCCAAACTATCTTAATCGCCACTTTAAAAAAGGTTCTAAAATTACATAAAATAGTTTAAATTATAATATATTGTAAGTTATTATTACATTTATATAATTTGTCTAACATTTGCACTAAAGAAAATATTAATTGATTTAGGAAACATTAAAAAATGGAAATGCTAATTTAAATTAAAAGTATTTTTACTTTAAAAATGAACAAGAAAGGAATCATTTTGAGATATTAATTTGCAGATAAGAATAATATCAATAAAAAAAATTGTTTGTTTGTTTATTTTTAAAAGATTTTTTTATTTAAGTATTTCAAGGATATTTTAAAACAATGATTAAGATATAATTTTAAAAGTAGAGCTTTCCGTACTATTTTTTGTCAATAAGCTTTCCTGTATAACAATATTTATTTATCCCTTACAGTTAAAAGAAAATTTCTACACATTTTCAAACAAAAGTATAATAATACACATGCAACGGTGTTTCTTTATTTTTAAAATTATATTATCAGTTTTTTCAGATTGTTTTCTTAAAAATTGGTGATGGTAGTTAAAGGTGGTGATGATAGTTAAAGGTAGTTAAAGGTGTCTTAAAAGGTGGTGATGGTAGTTAAAGGATGGTAGTTAAAGGTGCCATCAATAAAGGTGCCTACCTTTCACCTACATCTCCTGGAAAGAAGGTTTCCGAAAAAAAAAAAAAAAAATGCTCTACGAAGACTCGATTGCATTTAATATATTAATGATTCAAGGAATAAATAAAAGAATCATAATTTCAATATACTTTTAATTTATTTAAAAAATAACTTTAAAACTGAATCATCAATAAAAAAACAAAAACAAACTATCTTTTCTTAATTCTAGGATAATTAAAGTGAACTTTATATAATATTCATATATTAAAGAATATTGAGTAAATTTAACTAATTTTAAAATTATTTCAATCACAATAATATTCAGTTTAAAGTTGTATGGTTTGTTTTTAAATAAATCAATTAAAAATAATCGCATTATTTCTTCTTAAAAAAAAAAAAAAAAACTTTCATTTTCCCCCCTACTTATTTAGAATAGCTAAGATAGATAATGCACAAATATTACTGTTTAAAGTACTACACTTTAACTAAATGCATATTGTTTTTATGTTTAAACTAGCTGTTACCCGCGACTTCGTTCACGTGGAAACTTTGATGTGTATGTGTGGGAACTGACGGTTTGATCATAATATGTAATGAAATGAAACCTTATCATTGTGGTGCTGTGCAAAACAGAGTCTGATAATGTACACTCAAAAAATTTGTAACTCATTGAAAGCCAAAATAAAATGCCAAAATAAATAAATAAAAAGTTATCGCCAACATGGCGATAAAAATTTAAAATTCGTCCATAGGGATTCTGTACTAAAACAGTACTGCGTTGTGGAAGTATAAAAACTGGGTCGTCAATTATGAATTTTATTTCGAAACCTTTCTTTGTATGATTTTAGTTCACTATTGCACAATATTAATCTGGTTCTAATAATAATTTGGTGACTGGTTAATTAAAATTTTAACTATGTGGTGAAATTCATATAATATTTATAAGTTTCAATTTTTTTTTTTTTTTTTTTTTTTACAAATAAATGATTTTTTTTTTCATTTCCCGGCGAATTGTTGAATAATATTTTAGTTCTTAAACAATTTTGGACGGCTTTGCCCGCTTCGCTGGCAAACTCTTTTCTATATGCTTTATGAAAAAAAAAAAAAAAAAAAAAAAAAAACTGAAATCGGTCAAAAGCTTGCTTTGGGTTTCCGCTGCCTTAGGCAGCGCCTTGTTCGTCCTTGCAATCTCTGGTGCCTGTCCCTATTGCCTGCGACAATGGCTTACCCGTGGGCTTCCATTTGGTTGCTTATCATACATAACAGTTTCGATACGGACAGTATCGAAAAATTTGAAGTAGCTCTTTTATATCTGAATCCCAGTTACATATGAACAATATTATATATTATTATTATATTATATATTATATATTATATTATATATTATTATTGAAAATGGCAATGCCTAGTACTATACTGCAAAAAAATATGTCTTTTATATACTCTCTACAAAAACTGGAATATTGTTTGATAAAGAAAAGAGATAAAATGTAAGGAAGAATGGACGTTTTCGAAAATTTTTTACTACGGTATTAACTTAAAAAAAAGCCAATAGTTCAATTTCTTTCACAGGTATAAAATATTGCTATAAAAGAGATCTATAGTCAAGATTAGAAAAAAATTCCTTTTATAAGTTTAAAGGAAAATTCTGCAGGTTTTATATCTTATACTTTGGATCCAGAATAAAAGGTCTTTTTAAGGTACTATTACTTAAAAAATAAATATATTATTTTATTTATACTGGTAAAATATTCAAAACATTATGATATATTTAAAAATTATTTAACTTTTTTTTTCTTTTTACAGAAAATAAAGACATTTTGACATGGCTTAGGTGCCTAATTTTTATTTTTTAATTGTAAAATTAAAATAAACCATTTATATATACTGTTTCAGAAATGTAAATTCCATTAATTTTTTCAGATTATATTTAGATTAGGTTATTGTTTAGATTATGTTTCTAATTATTTATTATTTAAATATTTTTTATATTTAACACAATAAATAATAAGATAAACCCTATAGAGTATAACATATTCTATTTCTATGCTCTCCAAAAACTGAAATACAGTGTAAAAAATTTGTACATGAAAAGCATTAAAACAATAAGTCTTTTTAGCAGCAAATTCAAACTACTTTTCTAAAAAAATGGTATTCACGTAATGCATACAAAATAATCTGTAAAAAGAAAACATTGAAAATATCAGACTTTTATGTTCTTTCTTTTTTTTCTTTTTTTTTTTTTTTTTTTTTTACCTAGGAAAAAAAATCAGTATAATATTAGAGAAGCTTCCAAATAGTAAACTTTAGAAAATGTCGTAAATACATATAATTTTTTTATTATATGTATTGAGTTAATTCATTAATAAACTATAAAGCATTAACTATATGATATTTTATTTATTTATTTTTTAAATAAGTCTTTGAAAAAAGATAAAATGTCAGCAATGAAATAAAAAAGTTAAAAAAATATTCAGGCTTTATCGGAGGACGTAAAAAAAAAAAAAAAAAAAAAAAAATCTACAGCATTAAAAATATATTTTTATTTTTATTTTTATTTTTATTTTTATTTATATTTATATTTTTACTTATTAATTTATTTAATTTGCTTAAAAAAATAACAAATTGAAAAAGTACTTTCTTGCTACACTAAACATTTTTAAAGTTAAAAAATATTTTTTTCACACATCTGATTTCATAAAAATGTGATCATTATCTAAAAAATTTGATAAATGTTAAAAAAAGAAAAAAAAGAAAAAAACAGCTAAATTAAAAAAGGAATTTTTATACGAATTTTTATATATATATTTTTTTCTAATGAAATATTTGCATTCGCATGTAATGATGTATGAAATACATTGTATGAAATAAAAAAACATATTATCTACTGAAAATTTGCAAAATTAAGTCAGAAACTGATTTTAAAGTATTCCATTAGATATTAAAGACCTTGTAAAATTTCAAAATTTTCATGTTTGTGTTAGGGCTAAACAATTGGTTATATTTTGATGCTATATAAAAAGTTTGAAAAATCATGAAATTGCAAACTTTTATAATCTGTTTATAAAAATTCCATGTTATGTATATATATATATATATATATATATATATATATATATATATATATATATATATATATATATGTATGTATGTATATAAAGAACATAATATATATGTATATATATGTATATATATATATAAAGAACATTATATTCAAACATGTAAACGATAAACGTTTCAACAAGGAACATCTACATGTAGAAAGAGAAAATACGTATGTATTTTCAAGTATTGTCATGAATCTTTACTTTTTGCATCATCACCCGCAACATATTCCTCGTAAATAATGTGCAACAGGGTTCAACAACAACATAATTGAAATAAAATGTGTATTCATATCGTTAATATTATGTAATTTTAGAAAAGTGTTGATCAAGGAAAATCTTTTGGGTGACCATAGAACTGGAAATATGTGTGTGAGTATATATACTCACACACATGTGGTGTTTTAAGAACACCACAATTTTAAAATGACATAATTTTGAAATAGTGATAGAGAGAAAGAAATAACAAATGATATATTAGCATTCACATAGAAAGCTTTCACCGCCATCGAGTATGGATCAATACGTGGACCTAGATCAAAACAAATCAGAAAACTGCTGAACGGAATGACAATTGGTGATACAACTGGCTGTACTTCAGCGATTTCACCAACGCGTCAAACAGGTACCGAAATCTTGAGGCTTTCATAATATGCGTCCGGGCAATTTCCCGTGCACTATAATTTTTTACACCACTATACACTCCATTCTATAATTATAGAGCCACCTAACATCAAAGCAGATGCATTCACGTGAAAAAAACCTTTCCTCTTAAAATTTAAGCATCCTCTTTTTCAGAAAGTTGACAAGCGTCAGGCTGAAGGTTATATTTATACTAGAAAATGTTTAAAATAAGCTTAAAACTAATTCAGAGCAATTCATGTAAAAAGCCGCCATTCTTGTAAATTGTCTTGGCCAGCAGATTCTGATTCTTCAATAATTGATTTTTATTACAAACTTACAAGACGAAGAAACTTATCCCCCAGACACTGGATTCGACCACAGGTTCAAACATGGTCATTCGTAGGGTGTGAGAATTCACTTTATGCCATAGGTCTTGGTATAATATGCCTTAATTTGATAAAAAATGGCCATAGAAGGTTAAATTCATATACTTTCCATATTTCCAACAGATAGGTCGTTCATTGTAAAATTGAATTAACTCCTGGCAAATACATTTTGTAATACCGAGCGTTTTGCAGATTTATGTGTAAGAAAAAAGGTCAAGATTTAGTTAGTGTTTAGTCGATTTTTAGTTTTTAATAGAAATCAGGGTCAACAGAATTAGTAATTTATAAGAAAAATAATGTGAAGTAACTTAGAAACTTCATTTTTATAATAAATATTTAGAAGTTTTAGTTTTCTGAAAAAAAAAAAAAAAAAAAATTATGGGTTTTTAATGCAGTTGTTTGCGTTTCTTCACTTTTTTAATGAAAGGTGTAACAATTAAGCAAAAATATCCATATTTAAAAAATAATGAGTTACTCCACTTTCACAATGAGCCTTCCAAATGTAATATATACTGGTAAATTATTTATTTTATTTATGTATAATAACAATTTATGTATAATATATCACATGCGTAGTATTTAGAATATTTTCTTTTCCCCAAATCAAAATTACAGTCGTCTAAATCAGTATTTCTTTCTTACAACCTTACTAAAGCTCAACTTTAATTATAATCATTGGTCCCTTTATATTTGAATATTTATATGTTGACATATAATTTAAAAGACATTTTATAATGCACAATATATTGAGAAATTTAACATATTTCTAATGGACGTATTACAACTCTCATTTATATATTTACACTAAGAGAAGTTTTTGTCAAAGATAGGTTATAGTTTAATTCTTTCATTGACGTATATATTTTTCAGAAAAATTTCTTTAAAACATCTTTGAATAAAGCAGTTTTAAGGAGTAAAGCTCTAGTTACGACCGTAATTAACATGATTACGATTTTGAATGTAAATGAACTGTCAAATCCATTTGCTAAAATAACTGAGTTGTTTTCCAAAGAACTGAATTTTAAATTTAAGTCTCTTATTAGACGCTGTTGTTTTAATATTTGCATGAAAAGTTTTAAAGTTAATTCTGTGTAAACGTAATGATATGATAGAAGTATATATTTGGTACACATTTTAAAACAAATGTTTGCATAAAAAATATCCTCTGCAATTAAATTTGATGAATGTTTTCTGTTACTACAAATTAAATGTACTAATTAAGATCTTATATAACTAGTCATGTACATTTAATAAATCACATAGATTTTGAAGAAAAAGACATTGCTTAGTTTCGGATGTGTACCATTAGGATTTATAAATTTTATTCCTAAACCTAACAACAAAAATTAAAATATTAACATTTTATTAATTTTCTCTATTAACCAATACACTGTTAGTGTTCAAAATTAAAGCAACAATCTGTTTTCTCGTTTTCTTCTTTTGCGCATATTTTTTAAACAAATTAACATATAAACACAAAATTTCTATGACATGTTCGTTATCATATCATTAATGGAATTTTAAATAACTTTAGAAGATTAATCATTTTTAATCATATAATTATAAAATTTTTCTCGAAAGTAAATTTTGGAAAAAAAAAAAACAATTTTAGAAAACAAAACTTATTGAAAAAAGGTGTAAAGGATGCATTACAGAAAGATGATATCGCACATGCCTTCAAATGTCAAACAAAATCCCGATTTTTCTTTTTCTATTCACTTATCTTTTACTTTTACTTACTTGCAAACCATCTCATTATGAACCGTACAATTTTCAGTACCAGCCTTTTTTTCACACCAGCCGTTTTTTAGAGCAATTTTATTCTTATTTAATCGTAACAATATTTGAGCGAATTACTCTAAAAATAAAGTGGTGTCAAAAAATGGGCATTTTTTGAAGGGGTGCTAACAATTGTACGGTTATTAATGAGATGATTGGCAAGTATGCTTTTATAAAGGGCTTTTTCTAAAAATATGTAATTACTAATTTGTAGACTATGAGCGTCAGTAGTAAGATAATGGGGGTTCACCGACAGAGGATGTGGAGGATGTGTGATGTGCTGATGTGTTGATGTGCTAACGCGCACATCGATCGCACCACCCCCACTTACTACTACCATTTCGACAGATATAAGCTTGAAATTTACCTTCTATAGTATTAGACATTGGGTTTTAGGTATTGTATTATCTTATTAAAAGTTTTTGAATAATACAAAAATAATCATGATTCCTTAAAACCTACATTTAAGGTTAGTTAGAAAAGTTTGTAATATTAAAATTAAGTCGTCAAATTACTTTTCATACTTAGAATATGTAATCTTAGAAAAATTGTAAAACAATTTTCCCTTTAATACATTCCTGTGTTTTTTAATAGCATAAATTTATAAAAATGTTAATTTTTTCTTTTTAATAATTTAATTTTTGTAATAATCATGCTTTTCTTAAAATGTGTATTTAGAATTAGTGTTAAAGTTAGTAGTGTTTAAATTAAGTCATCAAATTACTTTATATTATATTTCCTTTTAATAAAACAATTTTCATTGTCATTTCTTCTTAACCTTTTTTCTTTTAACCTATTAATAAAATTCACAAACATTCTAAACAATAACAATTCTGAAATAAAACAGACACGGTTTACAGTTAATTAAAAACTTTATTACAACATTATTTCCACATAGTGTTTCCAAAATTCTTTAAACTTGTATCACAAAATTAGTACACACATATAATTTATCAAATACAACAAAGTTTGCAACATCCATTTTTTTACAAGTATTCATCTAGTAAGTTGTCCTTACAATAATTAATATATACAATTTCGTCAACAATAACGAAGGTTACAATATAAAATCTTGAACAATTTATACACTATTTACAAATATTTTCAAAGTTTCTATGTATTAAGTTAACATCATAATTATTATATACATATAATTACAACACTTATAACGAAGTTTACAGTAGAGTTAATTACAGTATAGTTTACACTATCTTGATCAATTTTTACAAAATTTAAGCTTAAAGTTCTACATTTTGATCAATTTCGCAATGTCCATAAGCTAAACTTGTTATACCATCATCTAAGATGAATCTTTTGTCATCGAAGGGACTTAAACTTATTTTATTTTGGTGGATTGTGTACAGTTTATGATTTTCTTGGCCTATTTTTATTTGTTTTTCAATACTTGTTTTTTGTTGTTGTAAACATTGTAAATAGTCTTCATGACTAATTTTATGTCGCACAACCTGAGTGGATACGCCTTTCGCTCTCTTTTTTTCATCTTTACATGCTTTTATAGAATACATTTTTGCCTTCAATCCGACAAACTCTAGAGCTATTTCACCACTCAATTCGTCTTTAAATTTCCCAATGACTTTTTTGTTTTCATTCGAATAAAGAGGATGATCTATAGGATAATCAGAAAAATCAAAGATAGATGAATTATTTTTCATATCTTGATAGATGTCAGATGTTGTAATATGATACGTTAGTGAATCAGTATCAGTAAATAAGAGCGTCGCTTGGTTGTTATATAATGGCTTTATGTAATTATAGTGAAAATTATACATTAATAATTTAGAAAGTTCAAGAATGCAAAACCCAACATAAATAGGACGATTCATTAAAATACTTGTTTTAAGTCTTTCGACAGCAGTTAGATCTTCGTCATAAGTTTTAAATGATTTAAAGGTGGGAGATGCTACTAATTTTACTGCTCTTTTAGAGGTGTTACTACAAAGTTCAATATTACGTCTTTTTCGTAAGTTTTCCATGGTTTTTCCGTAAACGCTGTTATTTAAAAGCTTAAAAAAGTCCTTTTCAAAGGAAGAAGTTGCATTTTTTCGTTTTTCAGTATTAAACATTATATATTTTTCCAACCAAGGAGCTTGGTTAAATTGAAGAGCTTTATGCACTGCTGTAACTTTCAATCCTAATTGAAGATAGAGTTTTAAATTTCTATAATGCACCACATAATTTTTCTTGTTTTGAAGGTTAGGTATTAATTTTGGTGTTCCAACATATTTTCTATTGTGAAGTAAACTTTTAGCATAAGGTGACAGCATTTCTTCGGTTAAGGTTAATCTTTCAGGTGCAAGTGGATAATCGTTATGGGTATGATGGAGGTGCTGAGGGTAATCAAGATCAACTTCAAAAATATAGCCGATATCAGAATCATCTCGAAGAGATAGAATCCAATCTTCAGTTATACCATTTATATCGATCCATTTAAAGTTTCCGTAGGGTAAGTACTGGGACATAGCCCAACCGTAAAGGTTATTGGCATCCCAGTACATTATATAACTATTGGGTTCATCTGGATTATAATCACTCATATAAGGGTTGTTTGCTCTGGTCAATCTTCTGCTAATCATGCTAACACCGCCTCGTATACCTTTTTCTATTAACAACAACATATTAATGTCTGTTAAGAGCTCTAGAGGTGTTTCAGTCATTTTTAGGCATGCTTGCCATGCAAGTCCAGGAGTGGTAAAAAGGTGAGCACAATCAATTTCATAATAACGCATACAAAGTTCTCTGAAATTCTGAAATACATCGGCGAGTAATAAAACATCAGTTTTTACATATAAATCATGATAATCACCAAGATTTTTCATGTTGAATGTATTCCAAATTTTTTGAACATTTTCATAATCATCCTCAGAAATAGACTCTTCTGTCAAAGAATTATAAAATGCAGATGGAGGAGGGAGTGATGGTTCTTCGAATTTATTAAAGCAGTTAAAATAGTCGTATGGGTAAACACCTTTCCTCGTTAGCATATTCAGAGGTGTATTAGCAGGGAAATTCTCTTTCAAAATCTTAAACTGAGAAGAGTTGAGGTTTTTCACAAGTTTTTCGAGTGATGTAGGTAGGAATTGAAAGCTGTCTAAAAAGACTAATTGTACAGGGTCCTTAGGTTTCTTCAATCTGAATGTAAGATAATTTTCTAGGGTTGTGGCAATAACTTCTATTTGATGATCTTTATATTTTCCAAGTTTTGTCATAATATGATGACCATCATAATTTTTCAAATTGTGAAATATAACAGGAATATTTTTTAATTGTTTAAAGTTAAGATTACACGAAGCATGTAATGCTCCTCTATAAGCTCCCGAAATATGACAATGATCTCTAACACGATCATTATGTAAAGGTTTTTTACACAAAGTGCAAAGTTTAGCTTCTTGAAAAGCTTTTTCCTCCTCCACACTTAATTTCATTGGTTTTATTTTCATCAATTTTTGACCAAGCATCTCTTTTTCTTGCATAATTTGGTCTAAAAAGTGCTCAACAGCATTTTCACCACGATAAATTACAATAGGTTTAATAGAATGTCCATCAGGACCGATAATAACATATGCATAACCACAAGGCTCATGGTATGCAATTTTTTCATTGTGTGAAATATCTGAAGAAGGTGAAACTGAGGTAATAGGTACAAGAAGACTTTCAAAATCGGCATATATTGTATAAGCAACAGGATGTTGTAAGTGTGTACCAGAAAATTTTAAAATATTATTTTCCACAGAAGGCATTTTAATAACTTGCACTTCATGTTCTTGACAGTACTGGATATGTGATTTCAATAAGTCCTCTCTTGAAAATCGGTGCAAACACCTAAAACAGTAATATGCAGCAGTCTTATGTTTGGTTAAATCACCAAGAAGGCGTGAAAAGTTTCGGATGAGACAATAATGTTGCCTTTCATCATCAGAAATTAGTAACAAGTTGATTGTATCAGTGTCTTCTCGGGGAGAAATGTACAGGGGACACACTTCATCGTCTTCATACCCGAAGACATTAATCCGTAAATCATTCATCTTTTCAATGATAGATATCTTTGTTATAGGTACAGGACATGTTACATTACCTAGTTTAATGGTATTTTCATAGGGTGTGTAATGAGATACACGTTCTGGTTTCTCACTAAAATGCAAATTCAGTTTATAAGCAATTAAGCACCAAATGAGACATTTATTATCTTCATTTTGAATGTTTAGCACAGCTTTTTTTGCAGCGAGTTTTGAAGGTAGCTTAATATAGCTGCTAGCAGCTAGAGGGTGATATTTAGCTATTTTCAGTTCTAGATAATGAATTTTTTTAAAAATCCATCCAGATCCTCGCTGGATGAATTCTTCAAGTGACTTATTAATTTTTACATATCCTTCGCTAATATGCTGTTCAATGGTATCATCTAAAAGTTCGATAATACAGGAACTTCTAAAATATGTATATGTCTCTTCCATGTCATCATCAGGTTTTTTGCGTTCTAGTGAAACTTTCATCACCATATACCACTTCAGGGCATGCTTTTCCTTTAACTCACTTTGAAGTTTTTCATGTACTTGGGGATGTATATATGATTGAAATACTTCTAAATCACACTCATTATTCTCATTGGGATAAAACATCAGTGTTTTAAACACGCTAGAAGTGTTAATCTCTTTTTTAACCCTTTTTGAGATTGTAACAGGCGCAGTTATCTTCCTTTTTCTAGTAACAAGTTCATGCTCTTGACGCTTGTGAGAAATCAGTTCAGATTTAAGATCAAACACTTTATCACAATCACTGCAGGTGTATCGGGAACTTTGATGATATTTTAAATGTCTTTGAAAGTTATCAAAGCGGGAAAAAACTAGATCACACTGTTGACACTTTATCAAAGATACTTCATCTTTACTTTTGTGAAGTAGCATATGACGAATCAAGTTTGACTTCACGCTGAACATCTTTTCACATTCATCGCACTTAAACAACTTTTCTTTCAAATGACTTTTCTCATGCCGATTCAACAACCATCTCTGAGAAAATTCTTTTTCACAAAAAGAACAATTTAAACTTGGCAACGCTTTCAAAACATTCTTCTCAGCAGGTAGAGATTGGTTTTTATGTATCAACGTATGACGAATCAAGTTTGATTTTAGGCTGAATCCTTTTCCACAGTCATCACACTTGAATAACTTTTCATCTGAATGGCTCATCAAATGTCGATTAAGTAACCATGTTCGTGAAAATGTCTTCTTACATATTGGACAACTCTGAAAAAAATTAAAAAAAGGTTTGTTTTAGAATTTTATATACTCATAAATACAAAAAATAAAAAGTTTTCTTAACATAGTTTTATTGTACTTGATTCTATTATTTTTACTAATGCAATGTAAAAAATACATTTGCATAAAAATATTTACTATCTTAAACAATTTCCCTAACATAGTTTTACTAATGCAATGTAAAAAATACATTTGCATAAAAATATTTACCATCTTAACCAATTTTCCTAACATAGTTTTACATATTTGCACTAATGTAATGTAAAAAATACATTTGCATAAAAATATTTACCATCTTAAGCAATTTTCCTAACATAGTTTTACAAATTTGCACTAATGTAATGTAAAAAATACATTTGCATAAAAATATTTGTTACCTTAAACAATTTTTCTTAACATAATGTTATAAATTTTTACTCATGCATTGTTTAATTCTATTTTTAAAAAAGTTTCTTTATAAACGTGAAAAAATTTTCCTATCATGAATATTTACTAACATAAAAATATTGTATTTCTAAGAAAAAATACTCAACTCACCTTATTTTTTTCACTCAAAGAGCTTAAGAGCAGGGTATTATCAACTGTAGGAGACTTGTCATTAAACATCTGAAAGGAATAAAAAACTTAGGTTAGAGTAAAAATCTCTAAAAAATCTTTAAACTATAATAAAAAATTCTTGAAAAATGTAAAAGAATTAAGATTGAATTAATCCAAGTTTAAAAAAGATATTGTTTCATTAAAGAAAAAAACTTACAAAGGATGGTTGAGGTTCTTCATGCACATTCTTTGCATGCGACTCTTCAATCTTTGACATTTCTTCTCTTGTCAAACCGTAGTCGATGAAAAACTAAAAAAGTAAATGGTGTTCATTTAAAATATATTAAAAATTCACTGTTGCAAAATAATTTTTAAGTTATTAGAGTCCTTTTAAAGAAAATTAATTCTTTGAATCAATCAAATGCTAACTATTCATCCTACCAAAATACTATTTCTAAAAAATTCTTCATTACAATGTGTAAACATCAACAAAATGTAAAACCATGTTGAAAGATCTTTATAAAGTTAAAGTGAAATGCATACAAACACACTCGTTGAATCAGCAGGGTTTACCAAACTTGTATAAAAAAGTGAAAAAATTAACCATAGATAACGTATAACATAAAAATTAAAGCATAAGCTTAATAAAAAATTTCTGAAAAATACATTGCCAATTTTAAAACATTCATAAAAGAAAAAATATATTTTTGATTTCAAAAATGCATATATATTATGGAAAAAATTCTTTTAATTGATTAAACAAACATTTTATCAAGATTTTTAATATAACACTGATTAATAATTTTCATATGAATTAAAATGAAACTAGAACAATTTCAAAGAATCACTAAATGATCAACTTACTTTGTCATCAACAGGCAACAAAGATGAGTTCTGGTTAATTTCCATGTCGAAATAAAAAAATCTTAAACTTTCACTCTCAATAAACAAACACGCAAGGTTAATGCAAGGTCGAACCGAACGCAGGTTTAAACAAGTCTGAAAGACGCTACAGCAAAGCCGATGTTGAAACAACAGAGAGAATAAATATACGTCCGTTCAGATTGAATGCAGGTAAGCGAATGACAAATTAGATTCAATTTCTTAATTACTAATGGAGAAAAAATAGGCTATCCCATTTCTAAGCATAGGGGTGTCAGGTTAAATGGGTTATTCCACTATGTTGAAGAGGGGTGACAGGTTTTGTGAAATAAACTAACAGTGAGATTAAATAATCATTATACATCACATTTTGATTAATTATTATACTATGTCAATCTATTTTTCATACAGAGGGAAAAAATGTATTAAATGAAAACTTTCACAAACACTTGTTATTAATGATACATAAAAATATTTTTTAAATTATAAAAAAACTTACAAGTTTTAATCATGTAGAACATAGATTAAAATTTCAGAGTGTAAACACAATCTATACCTGGAGAATTTTCCTTAATTAAACATGAAAACAACACATAGTCACTCTAAAAATACTTAATTAATCATGTTTTAATTAACAATTAACATTCATTGTATACAATTTATTCATTAACGAACTTGTATTGCATTCTAACACACTTATATTTTCATTAAAACTGTAAAATCGCTACTTAAACATCCGAAAAACAGTTAATTACTTTAATTAATTACTTTAATCAACAATTATCAATCATTTCATTAAACATTTGACACACTAGAGTTGTATTTAAGCACAATTTTTCATTGAAATATAAAAAAAACTGTAAAAACATCATTTAATTGCCTAAAAACCACTTAATTACTTTAATTAATTACTTTAATCAACAATTATCAATCATTGCATTAAACATTTGATACACTGGAGTTGTATTTAAGCACAATTTTTAATTGAAATATAAAAAAACTGTAAAAACATCATTTAATTGCCTAAAAACTACTTAATTACTTAATTAATTACTTTAATTAACCATTCGTTAGCTTAAACAGTCATGTCATTAAACATTTTACGTATTTAAATTATATTATAACACCATTTTTCATAAAAATACTAATAAAACATCAAAAAGTGTCTTATTTCCCTGAAAATTCATCAATTTCCTTAATTATCATTAATTAAAGCTAATAAACAACACTTAAACACCTGAAAAATACTTAAGTACCTTAATTTAGCATAACTGACATCAAAAAACTCAAAAAACAAAACAACATTTAGTAGGTAAGAAAGGCCAAGGTTCTACTCTAACTTAAAAATCCTCTAATTAATTTTTTTAATTAATTTTCTTCATTAATACCCTCGTCATCTTTCACGATTAAGTTAGAGGAGATCTCAAGGTCAACGCCAACCCCTCTAGACCCCTCAGGGGGTGGTGCGGCACCCGCACGACTTGCCGGTGCACCAGTGCACCCCCCTCATGCCCTAGAACCGGCCTTTCTTACCTACTAAATGTTGTTTTGTTTTTTGAGTTTTTTGATGTCAGTTATGCTAAATTAAGGTACTTAAGTATTTTTCAGGTGTTTAAGTGTTGTTTATTAGCTTTAATTAATGATAATTAAGGAAATTGATGAATTTTCAGGGAAATAAGACACTTTTTGATGTTTTATTAGTATTTTTATGAAAAATGGTGTTATAATATAATTTAAATACGTAAAATGTTTAATGACATGACTGTTTAAGCTAACGAATGGTTAATTAAAGTAATTAATTAAGTAATTAAGTAGTTTTTAGGCAATTAAATGATGTTTTTACAGTTTTTTTATATTTCAATTAAAAATTGTGCTTAAATACAACTCCAGTGTATCAAATGTTTAATGCAATGATTGATAATTGTTGATTAAAGTAATTAATTAAAGTAATTAAGTGGTTTTTAGGCAATTAAATGATGTTTTTACAGTTTTTTTTATATTTCAATGAAAAATTGTGCTTAAATACAACTCTAGTGTGTCAAATGTTTAATGAAATGATTGATAATTGTTGATTAAAGTAATTAATTAAAGTAATTAACTGTTTTTCGGATGTTTAAGTAGCGATTTTACAGTTTTAATGAAAATATAAGTGTGTTAGAATGCAATACAAGTTCGTTAATGAATAAATTGTATACAATGAATGTTAATTGTTAATTAAAACATGATTAATTAAGTATTTTTAGAGTGACTATGTGTTGTTTTCATGTTTAATTAAGGAAAATTCTCCAGGTATAGATTGTGTTTACACTCTGAAATTTTAATCTATGTTCTACATGATTAAAACTTGTAAGTTTTTTTATAATTTAAAAAATATTTTTATGTATCATTAATAACAAGTGTTTGTGAAAGTTTTCATTTAATACATTTTTTCCCTCTGTATGAAAAATAGATTGACATAGTATAATAATTAATCAAAATGTGATGTATAATGATTATTTAATCTCACTGTTAGTTTATTTCACAAAACCTGTCACCCCTCTTCAACATAGTGGAATAACCCATTTAACCTGACACCCCTATGCTTAGAAATGGGATAGCCTATTTTTTCTCCATTAGTAATTAAGAAATTGAATCTAATTTGTCATTCGCTTACCTGCATTCAATCTGAACGGACGTATATTTATTCTCTCTGTTGTTTCAACATCGGCTTTGCTGTAGCGTCTTTCAGACTTGTTTAAACCTGCGTTCGGTTCGACCTTGCATTAACCTTGCGTGTTTGTTTATTGAGAGTGAAAGTTTAAGATTTTTTTATTTCGACATGGAAATTAACCAGAACTCATCTTTGTTGCCTGTTGATGACAAAGTAAGTTGATCATTTAGTGATTCTTTGAAATTGTTCTAGTTTCATTTTAATTCATATGAAAATTATTAATCAGTGTTATATTAAAAATCTTGATAAAATGTTTGTTTAATCAATTAAAAGAATTTTTTCCATAATATATATGCATTTTTGAAATCAAAAATATATTTTTTCTTTTATGAATGTTTTAAAATTGGCAATGTATTTTTCAGAAATTTTTTATTAAGCTTATGCTTTAATTTTTATGTTATACGTTATCTATGGTTAATTTTTTCACTTTTTTATACAAGTTTGGTAAACCCTGCTGATTCAACGAGTGTGTTTGTATGCATTTCACTTTAACTTTATAAAGATCTTTCAACATGGTTTTACATTTTGTTGATGTTTACACATTGTAATGAAGAATTTTTTAGAAATAGTATTTTGGTAGGATGAATAGTTAGCATTTGATTGATTCAAAGAATTAATTTTCTTTAAAAGGACTCTAATAACTTAAAAATTATTTTGCAACAGTGAATTTTTAATATATTTTAAATGAACACCATTTACTTTTTTAGTTTTTCATCGACTACGGTTTGACAAGAGAAGAAATGTCAAAGATTGAAGAGTCGCATGCAAAGAATGTGCATGAAGAACCTCAACCATCCTTTGTAAGTTTTTTTCTTTAATGAAACAATATCTTTTTTAAACTTGGATTAATTCAATCTTAATTCTTTTACATTTTTCAAGAATTTTTTATTATAGTTTAAAGATTTTTTAGAGATTTTTACTCTAACCTAAGTTTTTTATTCCTTTCAGATGTTTAATGACAAGTCTCCTACAGTTGATAATACCCTGCTCTTAAGCTCTTTGAGTGAAAAAAATAAGGTGAGTTGAGTATTTTTTCTTAGAAATACAATATTTTTATGTTAGTAAATATTCATGATAGGAAAATTTTTTCACGTTTATAAAGAAACTTTTTTAAAAATAGAATTAAACAATGCATGAGTAAAAATTTATAACATTATGTTAAGAAAAATTGTTTAAGGTAACAAATATTTTTATGCAAATGTATTTTTTACATTACATTAGTGCAAATTTGTAAAACTATGTTAGGAAAATTGCTTAAGATGGTAAATATTTTTATGCAAATGTATTTTTTACATTACATTAGTGCAAATATGTAAAACTATGTTAGGAAAATTGGTTAAGATGGTAAATATTTTTATGCAAATGTATTTTTTACATTGCATTAGTAAAACTATGTTAGGGAAATTGTTTAAGATAGTAAATATTTTTATGCAAATGTATTTTTTACATTGCATTAGTAAAAATAATAGAATCAAGTACAATAAAACTATGTTAAGAAAACTTTTTATTTTTTGTATTTATGAGTATATAAAATTCTAAAACAAACCTTTTTTTAATTTTTTTCAGAGTTGTCCAATATGTAAGAAGACATTTTCACGAACATGGTTACTTAATCGACATTTGATGAGCCATTCAGATGAAAAGTTATTCAAGTGTGATGACTGTGGAAAAGGATTCAGCCTAAAATCAAACTTGATTCGTCATACGTTGATACATAAAAACCAATCTCTACCTGCTGAGAAGAATGTTTTGAAAGCGTTGCCAAGTTTAAATTGTTCTTTTTGTGAAAAAGAATTTTCTCAGAGATGGTTGTTGAATCGGCATGAGAAAAGTCATTTGAAAGAAAAGTTGTTTAAGTGCGATGAATGTGAAAAGATGTTCAGCGTGAAGTCAAACTTGATTCGTCATATGCTACTTCACAAAAGTAAAGATGAAGTATCTTTGATAAAGTGTCAACAGTGTGATCTAGTTTTTTCCCGCTTTGATAACTTTCAAAGACATTTAAAATATCATCAAAGTTCCCGATACACCTGCAGTGATTGTGATAAAGTGTTTGATCTTAAATCTGAACTGATTTCTCACAAGCGTCAAGAGCATGAACTTGTTACTAGAAAAAGGAAGATAACTGCGCCTGTTACAATCTCAAAAAGGGTTAAAAAAGAGATTAACACTTCTAGCGTGTTTAAAACACTGATGTTTTATCCCAATGAGAATAATGAGTGTGATTTAGAAGTATTTCAATCATATATACATCCCCAAGTACATGAAAAACTTCAAAGTGAGTTAAAGGAAAAGCATGCCCTGAAGTGGTATATGGTGATGAAAGTTTCACTAGAACGCAAAAAACCTGATGATGACATGGAAGAGACATATACATATTTTAGAAGTTCCTGTATTATCGAACTTTTAGATGATACCATTGAACAGCATATTAGCGAAGGATATGTAAAAATTAATAAGTCACTTGAAGAATTCATCCAGCGAGGATCTGGATGGATTTTTAAAAAAATTCATTATCTAGAACTGAAAATAGCTAAATATCACCCTCTAGCTGCTAGCAGCTATATTAAGCTACCTTCAAAACTCGCTGCAAAAAAAGCTGTGCTAAACATTCAAAATGAAGATAATAAATGTCTCATTTGGTGCTTAATTGCTTATAAACTGAATTTGCATTTTAGTGAGAAACCAGAACGTGTATCTCATTACACACCCTATGAAAATACCATTAAACTAGGTAATGTAACATGTCCTGTACCTATAACAAAGATATCTATCATTGAAAAGATGAATGATTTACGGATTAATGTCTTCGGGTATGAAGACGATGAAGTGTGTCCCCTGTACATTTCTCCCCGAGAAGACACTGATACAATCAACTTGTTACTAATTTCTGATGATGAAAGGCAACATTATTGTCTCATCCGAAACTTTTCACGCCTTCTTGGTGATTTAACCAAACATAAGACTGCTGCATATTACTGTTTTAGGTGTTTGCACCGATTTTCAAGAGAGGACTTATTGAAATCACATATCCAGTACTGTCAAGAACATGAAGTGCAAGTTATTAAAATGCCTTCTGTGGAAAATAATATTTTAAAATTTTCTGGTACACACTTACAACATCCTGTTGCTTATACAATATATGCCGATTTTGAAAGTCTTCTTGTACCTATTACCTCAGTTTCACCTTCTTCAGATATTTCACACAATGAAAAAATTGCATACCATGAGCCTTGTGGTTATGCATATGTTATTATCGGTCCTGATGGACATTCTATTAAACCTATTGTAATTTATCGTGGTGAAAATGCTGTTGAGCACTTTTTAGACCAAATTATGCAAGAAAAAGAGATGCTTGGTCAAAAATTGATGAAAATAAAACCAATGAAATTAAGTGTGGAGGAGGAAAAAGCTTTTCAAGAAGCTAAACTTTGCACTTTGTGTAAAAAACCTTTACATAATGATCGTGTTAGAGATCATTGTCATATTTCGGGAGCTTATAGAGGAGCATTACATGCTTCGTGTAATCTTAACTTTAAACAATTAAAAAATATTCCTGTTATATTTCACAATTTGAAAAATTATGATGGTCATCATATTATGACAAAACTTGGAAAATATAAAGATCATCAAATAGAAGTTATTGCCACAACCCTAGAAAATTATCTTACATTCAGATTGAAGAAACCTAAGGACCCTGTACAATTAGTCTTTTTAGACAGCTTTCAATTCCTACCTACATCACTCGAAAAACTTGTGAAAAACCTCAACTCTTCTCAGTTTAAGATTTTGAAAGAGAATTTCCCTGCTAATACACCTCTGAATATGCTAACGAGGAAAGGTGTTTACCCATACGACTATTTTAACTGCTTTAATAAATTCGAAGAACCATCACTCCCTCCTCCATCTGCATTTTATAATTCTTTGACAGAAGAGTCTATTTCTGAGGATGATTATGAAAATGTTCAAAAAATTTGGAATACATTCAACATGAAAAATCTTGGTGATTATCATGATTTATATGTAAAAACTGATGTTTTATTACTCGCCGATGTATTTCAGAATTTCAGAGAACTTTGTATGCGTTATTATGAAATTGATTGTGCTCACCTTTTTACCACTCCTGGACTTGCATGGCAAGCATGCCTAAAAATGACTGAAACACCTCTAGAGCTCTTAACAGACATTAATATGTTGTTGTTAATAGAAAAAGGTATACGAGGCGGTGTTAGCATGATTAGCAGAAGATTGACCAGAGCAAACAACCCTTATATGAGTGATTATAATCCAGATGAACCCAATAGTTATATAATGTACTGGGATGCCAATAACCTTTACGGTTGGGCTATGTCCCAGTACTTACCCTACGGAAACTTTAAATGGATCGATATAAATGGTATAACTGAAGATTGGATTCTATCTCTTCGAGATGATTCTGATATCGGCTATATTTTTGAAGTTGATCTTGATTACCCTCAGCACCTCCATCATACCCATAACGATTATCCACTTGCACCTGAAAGATTAACCTTAACCGAAGAAATGCTGTCACCTTATGCTAAAAGTTTACTTCACAATAGAAAATATGTTGGAACACCAAAATTAATACCTAACCTTCAAAACAAGAAAAATTATGTGGTGCATTATAGAAATTTAAAACTCTATCTTCAATTAGGATTGAAAGTTACAGCAGTGCATAAAGCTCTTCAATTTAACCAAGCTCCTTGGTTGGAAAAATATATAATGTTTAATACTGAAAAACGAAAAAATGCAACTTCTTCCTTTGAAAAGGACTTTTTTAAGCTTTTAAATAACAGCGTTTACGGAAAAACCATGGAAAACTTACGAAAAAGACGTAATATTGAACTTTGTAGTAACACCTCTAAAAGAGCAGTAAAATTAGTAGCATCTCCCACCTTTAAATCATTTAAAACTTATGACGAAGATCTAACTGCTGTCGAAAGACTTAAAACAAGTATTTTAATGAATCGTCCTATTTATGTTGGGTTTTGCATTCTTGAACTTTCTAAATTATTAATGTATAATTTTCACTATAATTACATAAAGCCATTATATAACAACCAAGCGACGCTCTTATTTACTGATACTGATTCACTAACGTATCATATTACAACATCTGACATCTATCAAGATATGAAAAATAATTCATCTATCTTTGATTTTTCTGATTATCCTATAGATCATCCTCTTTATTCGAATGAAAACAAAAAAGTCATTGGGAAATTTAAAGACGAATTGAGTGGTGAAATAGCTCTAGAGTTTGTCGGATTGAAGGCAAAAATGTATTCTATAAAAGCATGTAAAGATGAAAAAAAGAGAGCGAAAGGCGTATCCACTCAGGTTGTGCGACATAAAATTAGTCATGAAGACTATTTACAATGTTTACAACAACAAAAAACAAGTATTGAAAAACAAATAAAAATAGGCCAAGAAAATCATAAACTGTACACAATCCACCAAAATAAAATAAGTTTAAGTCCCTTCGATGACAAAAGATTCATCTTAGATGATGGTATAACAAGTTTAGCTTATGGACATTGCGAAATTGATCAAAATGTAGAACTTTAAGCTTAAATTTTGTAAAAATTGATCAAGATAGTGTAAACTATACTGTAATTAACTCTACTGTAAACTTCGTTATAAGTGTTGTAATTATATGTATATAATAATTATGATGTTAACTTAATACATAGAAACTTTGAAAATATTTGTAAATAGTGTATAAATTGTTCAAGATTTTATATTGTAACCTTCGTTATTGTTGACGAAATTGTATATATTAATTATTGTAAGGACAACTTACTAGATGAATACTTGTAAAAAAATGGATGTTGCAAACTTTGTTGTATTTGATAAATTATATGTGTGTACTAATTTTGTGATACAAGTTTAAAGAATTTTGGAAACACTATGTGGAAATAATGTTGTAATAAAGTTTTTAATTAACTGTAAACCGTGTCTGTTTTATTTCAGAATTGTTATTGTTTAGAATGTTTGTGAATTTTATTAATAGGTTAAAAGAAAAAAGGTTAAGAAGAAATGACAATGAAAATTGTTTTATTAAAAGGAAATATAATATAAAGTAATTTGATGACTTAATTTAAACACTACTAACTTTAACACTAATTCTAAATACACATTTTAAGAAAAGCATGATTATTACAAAAATTAAATTATTAAAAAGAAAAAATTAACATTTTTATAAATTTATGCTATTAAAAAACACAGGAATGTATTAAAGGGAAAATTGTTTTACAATTTTTCTAAGATTACATATTCTAAGTATGAAAAGTAATTTGACGACTTAATTTTAATATTACAAACTTTTCTAACTAACCTTAAATGTAGGTTTTAAGGAATCATGATTATTTTTGTATTATTCAAAAACTTTTAATAAGATAATACAATACCTAAAACCCAATGTCTAATACTATAGAAGGTAAATTTCAAGCTTATATCTGTCGAAATGGTAGTAGTAAGTGGGGGTGGTGCGATCGATGTGCGCGTTAGCACATCAACACATCAGCACATCACACATCCTCCACATCCTCTGTCGGTGAACCCCCATTATCTTACTACTAGCGTCATCAGAAAAATAGAAATGTCTATAAATAATTTTATAATGAACGTGCTATCCAATTTTCATGTTTGTATGTATATTTTTAAAAAAGTTATTCACTTACGAAAACAAACGAGAAAAGAAGAAACCGAAAAGTGAATACAGGAGGAAATATCTGGATCAATCTAACACATGGATGCATGTTCATCTTCACCTATCATTAATGCATCCTTATGACCATTTTTTATCCAGTTTTCTTTTACAAAATTGTGGAAATTTTTCGTTTTTTCCAAAGTTTATTTTTGAAAATAATTGAATAATTATAAGTTTAAAAATCATTACTTATGCTAAAATTATTTAAAACTCAATTAATGATATAACAACGAAGATAACTTCTAAATTTTATCTTTATAAGTTTATTTGTCTAAAAGTTATAATCAAAAGAAGGAAATGGAAAAACGTGTTATTGCTTTAATTTTGAACACCAATGTAGTTACTGGCAAATTAAGTTTTCATGAAAATTTTCGACCGCGATTTTTTAACGTCTGTATATATTTTGCGGTATGGGGAATCCAAAAATCAAAATTTTTATTATGTTCGTCTGTACGTTAGTCAGTTTTATTTATTTATTTATTTAGTAAATAATAATGAAAATAATAATAATAATAATATTAATAATAACGTTATTGTTTATTAAAAAGAAGAAAAACACCCATTGAACTTAGAAACGGTAATCAATAACACATTTTTATTTCAAAATATATTAAAAACCTGAATTTAGCGGATGTGAAGAAAATTCACGTATGCAGAACTTCGTCTCAATAATGTGATAGAACGTAGTTTAAAATTCGAAATAAAAAATGGTTTAGAGCCTAGGTTTTGCTCCCTGGGCCATTATTTCCCCTAAGTCCGTTACTGCTCTCCACCCTAAAACCCGTCACTGCTTGAAAATATATTGCCGCTGGAATTATACATATATGAAAAGTATCTATTCAATGGGACGGTTGGAAATGGATCTTTATTAAGGAGGATATTTATTATGGAAATCGCAATCACGTTTTGAACTGGAGTTGGGAGCCCAGTGCCCCAGATACCTATCCTTAAGTCCGTTTCAACTTGAGTATGTAGTATTATCATCAGAGTTTACATGCATGTAAAATTTTGGTTCAATCGTATGATAAGAAATTTAAGAAAATACAATTAATAAATTTGAGCCGTACAGATAAATAAATAACGTTCAAAATTAAATAAAACCGTGTAAAAATCTCAACACATAGTAAATACTTGGAGGGTTAAACTTGTCTTAATTTCATTATGACAGTATATAAATTGTAAAATATAATATGATACATTATCTTTATTAAGCACAAAAGAGAATGTACCATAAATCAGTGTTGGGCATAATTGATTAAAAAGTAATTGAATTACAATTAAATTACAATTAAACTACAATTATAATTATTTTACTGTCACTCGTTTAACAAGTAACTGAGTACAAATAAATTGAATTATTACAAATAAATCGAATAAGTAATTCAATTTATTTCCAACCAATAACTTGTTAATTGATTTAATTGATTGACAGTAAAATAATTATAATTGTAATTTAATTGTAATTCTAATTGTAATTCAATTACTTTTTAATCAATTATGCCCAACACTACAATAAATTAACTAATTAAATTTGAACATCTGTTATTAAAGTAAATTTATTATCTTGAAAAAATTATGTTTTTCAATTTATTCTAATTAGCAAATAAACGATGCTTTTAATAAAAATTAATTTTATTTAAAAAAGGCCTTTTTTAATATGCATGTTTGTTTACTTATGCAAATGATCTACTTTATTCGAGAGAAATATTTCATAAAAAATATTTTCTTTCACAGATAAATTTTGGTTTCTATGTCTCTATTCAATAAATCTCACATATTTTGAATAATTTCAGTATGATTCACTATGTATTTTATAGGGAAATTTACTTCTATATCTAATTAAATCGATAGTCTTTTATAAAAAAAGAATATTTTAAAAAGATTAAACTGAGAAAAAATTTCCTTTATATCCTATTCTTATTTATTTTTCTTTCTTTTTTTCTTTTTTCTTGATAAATTAAAAATTTAATCAATGCATAAAATACAGTTTTTTTTTTCTTTTTCTTGACTGCAAAAATATTGAGCCATTGAATATTTTAACTGAACAGTTTCTTTTAGCATGAAATAAATTAAAAAAAAAAATTATTTCATATTTTAAATGTATCAAACGCGTTTTGGCGATCTAAAGACGAAAATTATCAATTTCTTATCAATCTTTTCTTTTCTTTCTTTCTTTCTTTTCTTTTTCTTTTTTTTTTTTTTTTTTTTTTTTTTTAACTACACGCAAAAGAAATTATTATAACATACGTAATCAAACTTCAACTTTTATTATTAATAGAAATTTATAATTCATATTTTTTAAATAAAATTATTTATTTTATTTATTTTATTCTAATAAGCAGATATATATTTAATTTAAGAAAAAAAATTAAATTTGCTTCTAAATAATCCTTAATCTATGAAAAATGTATTTTATCTGCACATGATTGCTTGAGTAAAAGATCTAATTTGATTAAAAAAAAAAAATGAAATAAAATAAAATAAAATAAAAATAAAATAACTAATAACAAGTAATTTTGGGTGTCTATGACTTCATTCAATTTATCTCAAAAATTGTAAATATATTTCGTTGTCATTTGTAGTGTACTTATTAGGCAAAAATGCTCTTAAACTTAGTTAAACGTACAGGCTGTCCTGAAAAAGGAAAATTAGACATTCCTAACTCCTCCCTGCAAATACCCTGCCCCCATCCCCTCCAAAAAATACATTTTGTTAAATAAGATTTTTCTAAGTAAAAAGAATGTAATTATTTTTCTGATTGCATAAGTGTTCGAGCAGTGAAATATTTTAACTGAGTAGTTTATAGCCGTCACTAAATAAATTTAAGAAATAGCAAAATATCTCATTTTATATACAAAATATATCAAGAGTTTTATTGATATAAAGAGGAAAATTACCAAACAATCAAAAATATTTCCTTTAAAAACCTCTCTTTATTAAGCCCAGGAAATTGCATTTAATTACGTTATCCGATTTTAGCATCTTCTATTACAATAATTTTGTATTTTCTATTATAAAATCTATAATCTTTAATTAATTATAATCAATATGCAAACAATAATTTTGATAAAAAGAAATTTTTATATTTGAAATACATTGAAAAACAAATAACCTTTTAAGTATTAAAGAAAAGAGTATTTTACACATATTTGCTTGCTTACTTGTGAAGAAGATCTATTTTATGAAAAAAAAAAAAAAAGTTTAATTAACAACTTTATTTTGTAAATTTTGATTTATATGGCAAAATTGTAAATATTTAGCTGTAAATACTTTTCGATGTAATACCCGATGCATTTTCTAAGCAAATTTGCTCTTAAATCTAATTAAATTGATAGGCACTTATGATAAGGATATTAAAAATTCCGAGCTCAAATAACATTTTTCTCTTTTTTTTTTCTTTTCTATTAAATTAAGACTTGCTCTAATGAATAGAATGTAATTATTTTTCTGACTGCAAAAATATTCGAGTAATGAAATATTTTAACTGAACAGTTTATTTTTAGCATTAAATAATTTTTTTCAAAAATCTTATTTGAAATATATCAAACGAGTTTTAATGACCTAAAGACGAAAATTGCCAAGCAATCAAAAGATATTTCCTTTTAAATCTTTCTTTATTAAGCACAAAAGAATGTACCATAAATTACCTAATCAAACTTGAACTTCTGCTTCAACAATTCTTTCTGATTTTTTCCATGGGACATTTCTCTCTTTTTCTTTATTTTTATTTTTATTTTTTTTTCATTTCTTTCAACCAATCTTAACGAGCTTTGACCTTGTTAAAGCTAGAACAGATTTTCTAAAATACAGGTGGATGAATGGGTGAATTTATTGATTAAATTGAAAAGCACAAAAATCTTTATAAAAGGTTTATCTGAGGAGTAAAAGAAGAAGGAGCATTTTACAGAAAGAATTTCTGAAAAATGTTGCTTTAGTAAGTATAAAAAAGAAAAGAAAGGCTATTTTTTACAATAATTTGCTTTCACTTTTTGATGTGATATTTATTATAGTTATAAAAATCATCAAATATTTTTTCAATTTACGTAATGAGTTGTAGGTTCTATGTTTAATTTCTTACCATTTTCTGCAAAAATGTCATTTCCCAAGTAGCACAACAATATTGGCCAAAGTCGGAAATGAGACTATTTCAAGTGGCCAGCATCGGACTCTGCTTGACTGGCCAATACAAAAATGTCAAGGTTTTTTACAATACTGGCCAATATCGGTAATCTGTATTGGACAATACTGCAGTGTAATACTGGCCAAAAGCGGTAAAAAATTATACACTGACGCCAATGCTTGCCACGATTGGGCAATATTCAACCCCGTATTTGTCGAAATCGATCGTTGTTGGCAAATAGCGCCTGCAATCTATTCAACGTTTTCCTTATTTGCATGAATTTTATTTTAAAATATTAAATATTTTTAGCGAAAATGCACCGTTGTTTCTAATTAACTGTAAAATTGTACAAAAAGATTGTAAAAAAAATTTCTTATCGATTTTTGCATGGTCGACTGATATTGTTCGACAATAATGTTTATACAAAGCATTACCATATGTTTTCCTAGTGATTTTATATAATAAAAAATGCTATTAGTTTTGTTTTCTGTCCATTACCTGTAAAAAAAATAATCAAAACGTCATTTTAAAAGGCTAGATATCAATACATGCGGAATTCCAATATTGCTGATCCAACATTGGGCAATACTGGCCAAAATCGATAAAAAAAAAAAACAACCAACTGACGCAATGCTTATTGTGGTTATGCAACATTTTGCCAATGTTGAGCAATACCGCTGTGCTACTTGGGTTATACTAATTAAAGAAATTTAAATATAGCTTTGGTGCATATTTTTTTATTTACAGCCCCCTTCCGATAAACAAAACCACATGTTTTTTTCTTTTATTCTTGAAATTCATACAGGGCTACCACAGGCGACTATTATATAATTTTATATGTGGTAGAAGGTTTCATCATCGCATTGTTGCAGTACCATACTGCAGTACCAAGTTTTGGTTCAGTTCAGCATATTGAAGTTACGGTAGCACGAAATTTTTGTTCAACATTGAACTGAAATTTTTAACAGTGCATGCATACCGATTATGGATTGTTCAGATTAATCTCGGCAGTTGGCAGAACGTTGGTTAACTCCAACAGGTGTAACATTACGTGCTGCAACAATTTGTTGATGTCTGCTGCACCATAAACTGTGTGCACGAGTTCCTTTATACAAGATCATTTTTACTCAAAACCATCGGCTCACACTGATTTATTGGGCACATACACTGAAGGCTGGCGTGCAAATTAACAACAATTGGCTTTTATGATTAATTGCGGTTTAACTTGCAGTACAGTGATGGCCGCATCCCCGTCCGGCACTATACAGGTTGACGCCACCCTACGGAATGCGTTATTTAGTATCATTTAGACAAAACATCAGCATTATGATCTGGCGTACAATTGTGAATCATGGACGATTTCAGCTGCTATGAATTGCAAGTAGGATTAACTCTAACAGGTATATCAGTGAAATTCTGGTACTTGAAAACGTTTCCCTCTGCAAGGCATTCACTGAGAAAAAAATCTGTAACTGACATCTAGAATCTAAATTGTGGCTCTAGAAAAAATAGTTCCATGTCATCCTTATAAATTCTGGTCCCCTTGGAAAGCGAATTCTAGAAGCCCCTATTAGAAATCTAGAGCGTTTAGTCTGCATTCTCGAGGGCAAAGTTATTTAAAAATCTTTGCAAATAAATGAGACTACAAGAGGCGGGTTTTAGCAACTATAATCTTGGTGTATGACCCAATTCTAGAAAATCAAGGGAGAATTTCTCGCAATACAAAAGATTCAGAGTATTCGGAATATTCTGAACATTGTTTCACCATCTAGAAATGTGTAAAGAAGAAATTATTTTTCGTCTATTCAGTTTATTGGCGTGCCTTATGCGCATAGTTCGGAAATCTATATTTCTAGTTAAGGGATTTAGAAAATGGCCACTTACACATTCTAGAGGAAGGCGGTATATTTTTTTTCTCAGTGTTCGTGGAACTTTATTTTATCAGGACAATGTCGACCACATATTTCTAAGAAAATTAAAGATATCATTCAACACAGCATGTATAGATTCGTCCATATCTATTCGTTGGGTATGTCACGTCTCAACATGTGTGGGATTTCGTCGGTCAGCGTCTCTTCAGTGATTCTCGTACCATCCATATTTCTGATGAACTCTGAATTCTCATACACGCAATCTGGGCAGTGCTTACAATGGCAAATATTCAAAATCCGTTTCATTCCATGCAACATCGCAAATCAGCACTTAATATAGTGCTTAGGGTCCTCTCAAAATACTTATTTTTGTTAAGCAAAATAACTTTTTATTTGCCACTTTAATTGTTTATTTTTATCAACACAGGTCGTTTGTACAAATAAATAAATAAATAAATTTTATTTAATTCGGTAAGCCCCTCATGGCATTTCAATTTTTAGAAACAAGAGTTTACATAAATGATTTTAGAACTTAAGTATTTATTTATTTAATTTTAAAAATAATTTTTGCTAAAACTTAAAAAAGAAATTTTTTTAATAACGTCTATTAAGAGAACAGTTTTATAATCACTCTCTTGTTTATACAAATTTTCATGTCTAATGATAAGTTTCATATTGGGGAGATCCACTTGAAGTTAGTACAAATGCAAAAGTCTTTTTTTCCTATATGCATTTGTACATGAGAAAGGACAGGTGAGAAACTTTCATTTGAAAGTTAAAAAACCGATTTTTAATTATCTTTTATTTCTTTATTTTTTTAAGAAGGAAAATCGCAAAGAAATGCAGAAACAGTTAAATTTTAAAATACGTTTAAATAATATTTATATATATATATTTTTTAAATAAGAAAACACGTTTTATTTCTATATCTATTAAAAGTAAACTGTCGTATAAGCTTAAAACAGAGAGAAAAATATTATTTATATTTCAATAATTTTTATGTATTGTAATTGTTATATATTCATCTTCTGAAAAATCTCTTTTGTTTTATAGTACCCCTACTTACAATTTACCAAAAACAACCACCTTCTTCCAGGAAAGGAATAGGGTTGCTTATCATGTTCACTTTACATTTGAGGTAGGGACTGGGGAATGTCATATAGGGTATGTAACATAGCGTCCGCGCCAACGAAGTTCTCCCGCTAACGGGTGCCGAATACGTGAGGCTTTCATAATATGCTGCCCGGACCTTAGACATGCCTGTTAGTACGGTTTGTAAATTTCACGAAATATTTTGTAATGATGTCTATATAAATGAATGCAGCTTAAAATGCAATGGTAGCTCGGTTGGTAGAGCACCGAGCTCGTAATTGGAAGATTGCGGATTCAATACTCGAGCCGGCTTAAGACCGTCGTGTACACTAATGGTGGCTGGTGTACGCAAAATCCGCCGTGGCGGCAATGATCTCCATGTGTCCATTCAAGTCACCGAAGAGGGAGAGACATCCTGTCAGTGAAGGATTAAAATTGTGATAGCATGTCTCCGGACCATCCTGAGGGGTGCGTCACAGACTGTCGCCAATTACCCATTGTGCAGTACTATTGTGACATTAAAACACAACCATTCAAAATTTAATTTCACGTAATCTTCCAGTACGACAAAGTTATACCCTGTTACTTCTTGCTTATATGGGGTTCAGTAATGAATGGTCAAGAATTTTATTTATTTTTTTTTTTTTTTGCTTGGGGGTGCGAGTGGAAACTAAGTCAACTTCCGTTGTAAATCTTCTGTCGGTACTAAAAAATAAAAAATGTAAGTCGAAATAAACCGCATTCTCCAAATTCTAAGCCTAGTAAATTAACTGTATACTTGTAAGATTCTTTTATGCTCAAGAATTTTCTACAATATTTTTTATTTAAAACTTACAAATGTTGCAGAAGCTCGTGGATACTGTTCTCTTCTGCAAGGCGGTTCACTCGCGAAAGTTTATTTCATAAGTTTGCTCTTTCCTTATGTTCATATATGTGCCTGTTCGTTTCTATCATTTAGTTTCACATTCTGCATCTCCTACTCTCTACTTTTCAACTACACAGTGTCATGCCGAGTAACTTATTCGACACTGGACAGAGTTACAGCTTTAAGAAAGACGATATTCTCTTCGTTAACCTTGAGTTTACTTGAGATCGTAATATATATTTATTTGCTTAATTGTCACACCTTAAGAAGTGGTTTGACAGAAAATTCTTGCTAAATTACCCAGTTGTTGGGTGCAGTGTGTGATGTCTTACTGCAAGTGGATTATCACTTCAAAATCCCTGTGTATTTGGGATATGCATAGTGGAATGCTATTATTCTACAGGTGAGCCAAACAGCTCTTTTTTTTTCCTGTAAATAAATAAATAAGCAGGAAATTCGATCATGAAATAATACTTGTCTCATGAAATTAAAAATATGACTTCGTTGTGCAGAGCGTTTATCGTTATTATTTTCACATTTTAATATCATGCAGATCTTGTAATTGTTAGTCTTACAAGGAAACATTCAAAAGTGTCGTCTTCAAAAAATATTGTAAATATATATATATATATATATATATGTATGTGTGTGTGTGTGTGTGTGTGTGTGTGTGTGTGTGATTCTTCTCTTCATAAAATACCAGAAAGTGAAAAAATTATCGGCTGAAATGAATTACAGCGACCACAAAAAATTATCAAAATTAAGCATATTTGGCTATTTCACACAGTTAGGCGATTGATTTTGAGTACTTGGCGGAGAAGCAAAACATGGTTCTGTTCATACACGGCCATCTCGGTGCTCGCAAACTTATCGCCTAACAGCGCTTAATTTTGATAATTTTTTGTGGTCGCTGTAATTCATTTCAGCCGATAATTTTTTCACTTTCTGGTGTTTTACGAAGAGTAGAATCACATATATTTGTTTCAATATTTTTTGAAGAGGACACTTTTTGAATGTTTCCTTGTTAGTAGCAAAAGCTGAGAATCTCTTTTATTTAATTATACACTAGTCATCAAATTTAAAGGATTATGAGAAAAAAAAACTGTTCATCCAATGCTGCTATTATTTGTGCTAATTAAATAAAATTGAACGTAAACTTGCACTTTTGTGCGTACATTAACGCAGTAAATATGCAAATTCGTTGATTAACTATGTGTTGCGGAATGACGCATGTTGGTATTCAAGTATGTAATGTTGTTTAAAATGAATATGGTTTCTCAGATGGATCAGTGTTCATTAGTTATAGCTTTTTTTTCATTAAAGTTTAGAAATTTGAACTCTATTTATAGTTAATCGAAATAAGAAAATGTATGTTCACATGTAGCAATGGATGCCTGTATTTAAATAGTTATTTTCTTACTGTAAAAGGCTTAATTTCACAGCGCGCACATTGCAAGTTATTAATATAAAGTTACAAATTCCATTTAAATTGATTTATAATTTTTTTTTTTTTTTAAGCAAACAGTTTATAACTTTCGTAAAATTATTCGAATTGTCCTAAAATTAATTTTCATCGCTTAACTCTTAGGATAATATTGTTACTATTGTTCCTATAGATTAGTTTAAAGGTTTAATAATGTGAGTAAGGTATCTATATTTTTCATCAAAATGTCTTTTTTTAAAGGGGTTACTTCATTATACACACAATAGTTACTGTTAAAAATATTTACTATTCAAAATGACATACGGCCATGATAATTTTGTAAAAATTTAGTTCTAAGGCATTTTTTTCAGAAAATCGTTTTGTGTAAAATAATAAATAAAAATATGTAATTAGAAGATTCCCTCCAACTGTTCTACCTCCCCCCCCCACCCTCAAGTCACTAAGTTACTGATAGGTTCCCGTTATAAAACTCTTAGATGTAATCTCTTAGATTAGAGAAGCAGATCGTTCTCGCCGTTTGAAATTTTATTGGTTTCCTTCCAAAATCACATAGGCTAGGATCCCATAGTTGACGCCACGCGGAGGGAATTAATCCCGTGCTTAGAGCCCTAGATTAGACTTATCTAGTGCACCAAATTAGTTGGTTTTAAGCCACACATTAACACACGCAACAACCAACGTTTGGCGAATATATTCTTGTTTGGCTATACTGTATCAACGATTAACCAAATATTGACAATTGATGATTTAAAAAATTATTAAAATTAAATTTTTTGAACTTAAAGATGGATTTTAAAAAATCTTTTAATCATAATATTATGACATCCGATGTTTGTTATATTTAAAGATAAAAGTTTTTACCTGTTTACCATATCGGATTTTGAATTACAATTCGTTAAATATTTCCGAAATACACATATTATTCGTTTTAATATGTGCAATGCAAAAACTCTTCATCGGAAGTCCTTTAAAAAAATTTCTATCATCTATTTAATTTTTAGGTTGAGTCCACTAAGCACAAACTATACGGAAAAAGATAATTATTGTTTTATTTCTAATTATTTTTAAAGTCTTATGTTGCTGTAACACTATGTGTTAAACCTTTTAATACATCACATCGGTTGCTTAACATTTGAGTTACATAATAATGATAAATCCGAACGTCATTTAGTGTTTAGTAAAATGATTATTTTATGACGTAACATTAGCATTCCAAATGACCCGAATGAGCATATGTTACAGTTAGTTCGAACTATACAGTTGAGCTTTTGTTAATATAAATCATTTGACTAATCATGTTCGTTTGACCATTGCTGTCTACACATTTATTACAATCGTAGTTCATGTCAACATTATCAAGGTTAAATATCATTCCTATGACATTTGTGAATGATTGTAATAAATACGTTTCAGTTCAATGTTATATATGAAATAGCATGTCAACTTCTCAACAACTTATGCCTTCAGGTTGTGCGTTACGCTTGAGATAATTTGCAGATTTCAATATATTTACATACCTTTCATATCTTGTACAAATGGGATTGTGGTGAATAAATATTTGGGATTCAATTGCTAATGATGCTTTTTAATTGAATAATTAAATAAATTCGGTGAACGCTTAAATAAAATATAAAATGTAAATATCCAAATTTATGAAAAATTGAACCATTTATACTTGTATTCTTAAGAATATAATTTTCAACTAATTTACAGATTTCAATATGTTTACATTTCTTTGAAATCTTGTATAAATACGATTGATATAAATATGTATTTTGCAATAAGTTGTCATCAAACTGTTTAGTTGAATAATTCAATGAATTCAGTGAGCTTGTAAACAAAAGGGTGTATACTCGTAAAGTTCAAATTAGTCAGAATTTCAATAGTTTAAAACTTATATATCGATAGGTACAGCTTCATTAGAGCCTATTTAAAGCCTTATAATTGTTTTTAACGCTACAAAAAATAACGAATGTGATATTAAAAAAATAATATAAAATTCGCAGTGAACAAAAGCAAAAATTGTTTATATTTATTTTAGAACTAAATTTCTGAACTGCTAATTTCAAAACCACACAATCTTCTTCTTCTTCTTCTTCCTTTTTAATAGTAAGGAATATCCAGTTTCTTAAACAAATTAAATTACATCATTGCCAGAATTTGGTCGTAATTAACTAAGGAATAGGATATAGAATTTAAGAAACTAGTTTTATTTTCTTATATAAGTGATCACAATTACTTAGAATGTCTTTATTGGCGTCCCAATAGTAAACAATTTTTTTTTTTTTTTTAAATATTTATTGCCATAGAATATCATAGCTTTAATAACATAGCTAACGTGTTTAGAAGCCCTTAGAAACCCATAAGGGAATTGAATGAAATTTATTTAAACACAATAAGTACCCAGCAAAACCTGGGATGATGGCCAACACGAGGCCAAGTGTTGGCTGCCAACAGTAACAGCTGCTGGCCCGTTGGTGGCAAAAGTTAAGGTGCCGAAGGGAATATGTTACGCCGGCCATCAGATGGCCGCATTCGACCGATCCACTGCTGGCAGCCTGCAGTACGATCGGAATAAGTCAGTGGGCCACTGATGGGTCATTGCTGGCAGCGAGCTATCGGTTAAAAAAAGGTTGTGGGCCACTGATGGCAACCAACAATAGGTTAAAAATCGTTAGTGGGCCAGTGTCGGGCCACCTGATAGCAAACATAATTTTTTCGTATTGTTGCTGGAAGCCTTCAGTGGGCCAGTTGTGGCAAACATAAATAATTATATTACTCCGGGTGTTTTTGTTGGCCCTTTATATTTTCCCATTAACGGCCCTCTTCATTTACCGTCGCCGGAAGCCCGAGCCAATGTTATTCTATGGGGAAATTTTCTTTACAAATAACTCATTAACTAATACATATTTTTAAATTCTGTTTTCACATTCAAAAAATACCCAACTGTTAAATTGACCGACCTTTTTCAAAAATGTATTTTTTAATTTTTTATATTTTATTTTGAAATTGCAAAATGAAAAAATTTCACATATCGAAAATTCGTATTTTGCAGCTTCAAAATAAAATATAAAAAATTAAATAATTTTTTAAAAAAGGTCCGTCAATTTAACAGCTTGAAATTTTCAGAATGTGAAAACAGAATTAAAAAATATGTATTAGTTAATAAGTTATTTGTAAAGAAAAATTTCCCATAGAATAACATTAGCTTCGGTTTCCAGCGGCGGTGAGTGAAGAGGTCCCTTAATGGGCCAATAGTGATTCGGTTATGACTATTATTTTATTTTATTTTATTTATTTATTTATTTATTTATTGTGATACCTTACATTTTATTAATGCTAATTTCTATGCATCCAATATTTAATTTGGTTTTGTAGCAACAGAGGGTGATCAAACTATTATTATTATTTTTTTTAAACACTTTTTTTTTTATCTTAATTAAAAAAAAAAAAAAAAAAAAAAAAAAAAAAAAAATGCTTGACTAAATGATTTTGAAATGCAGACATGTAAAAACGTTTAAGAACTCACATTTTCTACTATCGATTTAGTCCAAAGTTCAATTAAGGGACCAGCTATAAATTAAAGAAAAGCACAAATATTTTGGATCACCCTGTGTCATAAAAAGCTACAAATGACTTGTAACTTGAACACATTATTGCTCTTACTATATACAATGTTTGTAAGTTTTTTGTATGGGAAATACACAATTTTTTAGGCATATATATTATTATTATTATTATTATTACATTTTTGGCAATTTTTTTGCTTATAACAAGAAGGAATTTTCACAAAATTTTACAAAACTTGCAGAAAAATTGATAAAACATTAAAGAAACATTATTCTGAAACATAAAATTCATATGTGTAATTTTCGAGGAGATTTGAGCATTTACATTAATTTTTATTTATTTATTTATTTTATTTTTTCTGAGCGTGCGCGTAAGATAGAAATTTTTTTATTACGAAAGTCGAAAACCAGATATCTTGGGTAACTTATACAAAAGTTTATTTCAATGGAATAAAAATTAAGTAAATTATTGGTAAAAGAACGAGCCAGATTTTAGATATGTTGAACCATGTTACAAAAGGTCATTTTTGTGAAAATCTCCTTATGAGCTCACAGATCATACTAAATAAATAAAAGTATGTTAGAGTTACAAGTCCAGAAGGATTTTTTCACAAAGAAGAAATTTTGAAACATGGTTGAAAAAATTTAACCTTCCAATTAAATGCTTGGCATGTGAAAAACCCCTTATGAATTTTCAAACCTGTATATACCTAAAATCTGCCCCATTTTTTCGCAACAACTTGCTTCATTTTATCTGTATTGAAATGAACTTTCGATATAAATTGCCCAATATATCTAGCTTTTAACTAATGTGATGAAAATTTTTATCTTTCCCCACAAAAGCAGTAAATAAAATATTTATTATAAATGCTCATATCTCACCGAATATTACACGTATAAATGTGTGCTTTAGAATAATATATTTCTTGTGTTTTGTGTTTTGTTAAAATTTTGTCAATTTTTCTGTAAGTTTTGTAAAATTTTATTGAATTCCATTCTTGCTATAAGAAAAAAAAATGAAAGAAAGAAAGAAAGAAAAGAAACTTGCCCCCCCCCCCCTTGCCAAAAAAATAAAATAAAAAATACACATATTGTTTATAATATATGCAGCGTGTTAAGGTTACAAGTCATCGGTAGCTTTTCATGATATAGGGTGATCCAAAGTATTTGTGCTTTTCTCCAATTTGTGGTTGTTTCTTTAATTGCACTCTTGACTAAATCGATAGTGGAAAATATGAGTTTTTAAATGTTCTTTGCATATTAGAAGTTCAAGACCATTTCATGCAGTATTTGTTGTAAAATAATAATAATAATAATAATAGTAATAATAATAATTGATTACCCACTGTATTTATAGTTCAATTAAATTTTTACAAGCATTTGATTCTTAGACTATGTTTATAAATTTAGGATTTCTAGTACAGCGTGAGAAACACTCAGCCGATCCGTTTTCATTAAAAATAAATCTATGATAAGCTTTTTATTATTTTTGTTCTATGCAAATATAAGATTTTGATAAGATAAATATATATTTTGTTCTATGTAATATTATATTCTTTGTAAATTTTGTTTCAAAATGTTAAATTTCAAAACGTTTATTTAACTGTGTTAAGTTTTTTTTATATAAATAAATGTAACGTTGCAAGTGACTAGATAAAATATTGAAATAAAAAGTTTCTGATTTAAGTATGCAATATAGAGAACATTCAATAAAAAAATATTTAAATCAGAGTTAAGGAGATGGTAAATATTGAAAATCGTTCTTTGAAATTTCTTCCTTAATGTCGTGATTTAATACATAAGTATTGAAATGTATCAGTATTAAGTACATTAAAATTTCTCATAAACTATTGAAATAAAATAAATAAATACATATTCCATGCAACATAATTTTTAAATTTTACACTCGATTTTACATCATTGTAATTTATCAAAATTTCTAAACATATTTGGGTATAACTTTGTGGATTGATTGAGAAGTTACTTTTTGAAAAGTATTTTGTACTTGTGTGCTAAATTTTAGAGTCAAACATAAAAGTATTTTTAACAAAAAAAAAAAAAAAAAAAAAAAAAAAAAACTCACGAACCAATGCACAAAGTAAAAACCTAATTTATTTCGAATATATTGATACATTACAATACAATGAAATCAGGGTAAGGGGAGAATTTATTAAAAATATTAATCGCATAAAACACTTAAAATCTTTTGAAAAAAATTTTATTTGATTTTTTTTTTTAACATATTTAAATAGTTTTCCAGAAATTTTAATATGCTTAGTATTGATACATTTCAAAGCATATGTGTGTAAACTTTAAGAAATCTAAGACACTAATTTCAAAGTACGATTTTCAATTTCGTCATCCCCTTAAAAGGGATTTAAAAACTACTAAAGTACGGAGTTCTGACTCTGAAGAATAAAATAATAAGTTACCATAAATCGGAAAAAAAAGCAACAGTGACCCTTAGTCAGGCGAACAAAAGTGGACACGAGTGTAGCAAATGTACTTTGCCGCACTCGTGCCTACTTTGTTCACCCAATGAAGAGCCATGGTATTATTTCCACTCGAAACAAATGTTGCTAGTATTTTTTTTTTTTTTTAATTATTGGGTTTTCTTACAAAGATTTTTATTATTAATAACGGTTCTTTGAATCGTTTATTACTGTAAAAATAAATAAATAAATAATAAGATATTAAAATAAAATAAAAAGGCAACAGATGTCACCACTATTATCCTTAGTCAGGCGAACAAAAGTGGACACGAGTGTAACAGAAGTGTTTTGCTACACTCGTGCCTACTTTGTTCACCAAATGAAGAGCCGTGTATCACCAGAAACAAATGTTGCCAGTTTTTTTTAATTCAATTATTGCGTTTCTTTACAAAGATTTTTATTATTAATACCGGTTCTTTGGTGCATTTATTACTGCAATAAATATGTGCTTTAAAATTTATTTTTATTTATTTATTTTTTAGTTTAATTTTAATTTTAATTATTTTTATTTTTTTACAATTAAATTATATAAGTACGCATTTCTTTTTTTCTTTTTTTTTTTTTTTTTTTTCATATATTTGCTGTCATAAAAATTTAAATTAAACATGCATGCATGATCCTGGAAACCAATTGAAAACCATTTCTTTTTTTTTTTTTCTTATTAATTTATTTAAATAACTAATTCATCTAAAGTTATGGATTACTTTTTTTAATCAGAAAACAAACTAACTGCCAAGTTTATTATTTAAAGCGCAGATTACAATTTGAGATTCAAATTCACATTTAAACTAGCATGTTGTGGCCACCACAAGACTTTCTTCTATATTTTCCTATACAAATTCACTCAGTAACAATATTTAAAAAAAGAAAAAAAAAAAAAATCCAAGTTTTTTTTTTCGTTAAAAGTAAAAAAAATTCGATATCTTTGTTTTAAATTATCACATATTTATAGTTCAACCATTCGTTTTAAAGGTATTGACGAGACCTTTCGAAAGATACCCATCTTCAAAATTTACACCACCACGGGGGGTACTTACCCCCAGCGGGGGGGAGCGATGCCCCCACATGCAGAATTTTTTTTTCCTAATTGACTACTACTATTAGCAATAATTCATATTAATTTTACAATCACAGGTTAAGAATAACTCTCATTGTGTACATTTATACGAAATTTTGTCCTATACTACCATGTTAAAAATTTAGACGAAATACGATCACAGCGCCTCCTGTTGTGCGATTGATCCCCAAATCTAATCAGCACCAGTTTATGTCAGGAGCCAACTAAATACCAAGTTTGGTTAAATTTCGTTAAAAAAAAAAAAAAAAAAAAAAAAAAATAAGATTTTTTTTTTTTTTTTGTAAAAAGTAAAAAAAAAAATCGATAACTTTGTTTTAAATTATCACAGATTTATAGTTCAACCATTCGTTTTAAAGGTATTGAAGAGACCTTTCGAAAGAAACCCATCTTGAAAATTTACTCCCTTCGAGGGCGGACTTCCCCCCCCAGGGGGGTTCACGAGGCTCCTACACATGCAAAAATTTTTTCCCAGTTGACTATCTCTATTATAAATAATTCTTGTAAATTTCATAATGATTACTAAAAAATAATTCTCCTTATGCACATTTATACAAAATTTTGCCCTATATCACAATGTTAAAAATTTAGAAAAAGCGGGATGGCAACGCAACCTGTGAGACGATTTTTACCAAAAGTCGATAGGCACTAATTTATGTCAAGGTGCAACTACATACCAATTAGTATGAAATTCTGTGCAGTAGTTCTGAAGATACAGCTGCCACAAAATTTTGTCACACACACACATACACAGACAGACAGACATTTTCTAAAAATGGTCAAATCGTGTTCTACAGCTCTCGAAACGTGTAAATCCATCAAAAACCCGAGGTCGAAAATTTTTACGAATCCAATACTTTCTTCTATTGAATATAGAAGAAAGTAAAAATTACTTAATGCATTTCGACATTTTTTGAACTGATAAGCGCTGTTGCTAACCTTCAAAGATGCTTAGACAGGAATCATTTGGGGCCATCTGGTTATAATTGCTGACTAAGAAAAATATTCCAATTCAAAACTAACACATTCGTACTGCACTGATTGATAGACGTTAGTTTGGTTTACTTTAAAATGAATTTATTAAATAAAGACGTAAGACGTTTTCAGTTGCTCTGAAAGATTTCATCATAACTATAGGGAATTACTTATTTAAATCTTACATAGCGAAAATGAAACAGGATGTTAAAAAATCTGTTTTATAAACAGATTTAATGAGAATGACTATTAAGTTAAATTGTATTAAATTGTTCATAGAATACAGCGTTCAAAAAATTACTGATACACACAAAGATAGACAGATAGTTTTTTAATGAAGTCAAATCGTGTTCAGAACATATCAAAACATGTAAAACAACCGAAAAACGGGAGTCGAAAATTTTTACGTATCAAATACTTCTTTCTTATACATGCAGAACAAAGTAAAAATAAAAAGGTTATAAATTTATAATTGTCCTAATAACTTTCCCACAGTTATATTATACAAATATAAAGTTGGATCCATAAACTTATTAGCGCTATTAAAATAATAATAAGAAGAAATAATAAGAATATAATTAGAAAATTAATGACTATCATAGGTCATTTTAAACGGACCAACGAGATATTTGCTGTACTTTTCTAGAAATCCTAATATTTTAATAATAATTCTAAAATCAAAGGCTTCTAAAAATGGTTAAATAAAAAACACAAAACCAAATTAAAAAATGAATCACTTACTCTTACACTTTTTATAAGATCATTTAACCTTTTAGTATCTTGTACGCCGCAGACTTGGCACGAAATGGCGAAGCGAAATGAGAGGGAATTTCAAATCAACAGCATGCGAATCGCAGCGCCCTCTATGCATTCGAATTGCAAGTGATGGTCCGGTACCGGCCTTATAAATTGTGGCCGCAATATGGCAAACATAATGTTGGCCGTGTGCTGATACCCTGCAAAAGACCAGCTGTTATTATGCCGCTTCTGAGCCACCGGCCTTTTCACTGTAGGCTGGCTTCAATGCTGGCAGCCGTAAGCGGCCCACTGCTTCAGCTACATGTGGCAACCTGCAGCTGATGGCAAGTGCAAGATGCCAGCTGTAGGCCAGAACGAGCCCATCAGTATAAGTTTTACTGGGTAAAAACTCTTTGCAATAGGCAAAGAAAAAAGAAGTATGTTTTTTGATGACTTTAAAATATAATTATCTTTAAAAACTAAAATTTCAGCTTATAAGATTCCGATAACAAAAGTGTTGCATACATGATACAGCACAAGATTGTTAATATTAATGTTGTTGCACAACTAAATAGTGCTAAAATTTCAAGCGTTATAATAGCGGGTACTTCACTAAATAACTTTTAATTTGATTTAGTCAATTTTTTTCGTGATTTACTGTCAAGTTAAGAAGAATATATAATATATTTTGCTTAAACAATGGAAACCGATATCGTTATGATGCAAACGTTTTTTTACAGATAAGGCAACTGCGTGTTCAATAAACTTAAAAACAAAATTGGGATAATTATTGGTTTTATTTACAAAGTTAAAACAAAAGTATAATTACTTAAAATTGATTGCTAATGCATATACAGTTTGTCAATATTTTAAAATTAATAGATTAAGAGATTTAATCGTGTATAGTGTAAGGATATTTCATAAAAATATTCCAAATATTTATGCAACTTAAAGAAATAAAAATACAAGTTTTGAAAATTAGATATATATTGAGGATTGTTGTGCATCATCATTAAATATTTGTCACTATATATCCACTGTTTCTAAATTATAAAGTGCATTTAATAAATAACGAGCTGGAGACTGCGACCCCAAATCGAGTTTTTTTAAAACTTCAAACGACAAAAATTTTAAAGTTTTATAACACTTCTATCGAAAATGAATTTTACATTTACACATTGAAATGGAAGCATAAAAAAAGGGACATTGAAGCGTAGTGCAATTTCTTATAGCAGAAGCCGGCCAGGTGGTTCGGTCGGTAGGACGCTGCCTTCCGAATCTTCTGGTCCCAGGTTCGAATCCTGGTGCGGGCATGGATGTTTGTGATGTCTTCAAAATATTGTGTTCTTGTTTTTGTGAATTTCTGTAATATGGATCAATCGAGACGAAAGTCATTGTAACTATAGGTCTCAATATATTTCAAAATAAATGTAAATGTTATAGCAGAAAGATGTGGAGAAACGGAAAATCGCAGGCGATATTTTTTGTTTACGGGAAACATAGCAAATGCTTTTCCAAAGTGAAGTTGTGATGCAAAAGTTTACATGAAAGCCAAGTATCGCTAGCAGATGGCAAACTATCTGGCGTTCTAAAGTTTGTTAGTAATAGTTTGTTGGTTGGGTTTTACGTTGCACTAGTACTGCATTTTGGGTAATTGGCGATTGTCTGGGATTCACACCTGATGATAGCTCTGAGACATGCCATAACATTTTTACTTTCCGAACACTATAGTGAGGAAAGTATTGTAATCATGTCAAAAATCCGAATTCGAGATTTTGATGTTTCTATACGTTTTGAGGTCCCCTGAGTCCGTTTCCGCTATTTTTACGATGATGTATGTATGTGTGTGTGTATGTGTGTATGTATGTGTGTATGTGTGTATGTCTGTGGGTGAACACGCTAGCGTCTAAACGCTTCGTTCGATTAACCTGAAAGTTGGTACGCATATTGTAAGTCACCATAGTACGAACCCTATAGATTTTGGTGAATCTAGCACTTATAGTTTTTTTACAGGGATACAAAGAAAAATTCTTTATCATTATGGCCTATGGGAGCAAAATCTTAAAAGTGCGATAGCATCTAAACGCCTTATTCAATTGAGCAAAAATTTTATACACATATTATAGATCACAAATACTCAATCTGTATAGATTTTGGAGAATCTAGCACTTATAGTTTTTTACAGGGACACAAAGAAAAATTCTTTATCATTATGCCTATGGGGCCAAATTTTAAAAAATGTGATAGTGTCTAAACGCCTTATTAATCCGAGCAAAAAAATTGTACACATGTTATAGATCACAGTTGAACTAACTGTATAGATTTTGGTGAATCTAGCACTTACAGTTTTTTTACAGGGACACAAAGAAAAATTCTTTATCATTATGGCCTATGGGACTAAATTTTTAAAAGTACGATAGCATCTTAACGCCTTATTGAATTCAGCTGAAAATTTATATGAGTATTATAAATCACTGTTGCACTAACTATAAGCATTTTGGTGAATCTAACATTTATAGGTTTTTACAGGGACACAACGAAAATTTCTTTGTCATTATGATCTATGGGCTCAAAGTTCAGTAGCGTTAAATAAAACAACGTGTAATAGATGGAGAAAAATACTCAAACACTCTATTATGGTTTTCTCTCTTTTGTTTGTTTAACAACTACTCTTTCTTTACTTTATCTACAAAACTGTTAATTACTCAATGTTCGGAAAGTCGAGTGGAGTCACTCCAGATTTTTTATCCTAAAAGGAGGGGATGGCTCCCTCACTTCTGTAACCCCCAGAGGTACAATTTGGATGAGAGCATAAAATACGTTGCGGCCCTGACTGATTTTACGTGCACTATCCACCATTAGTGTACTCGATGGTATTTTGGCTGGCTCGAGTATAGAACCTACAACCTTCCAATTATGAGTTCGTTGCTCTACCGAACGACCTACCGTGGCTCTTGTTAGTAATGCTATTGTTTCTAAACTGGAGGAGTTGATTCGTCAAGAAAGACATCGAAGTGTTCTCCGCGTAATGTTAAATATTAATCTGAGTGTCGTACAATTAATGAAATTATAAAAACACTGCAACCAAAACATCTGCGCGAAATGAGTTCCTTATCATTGTGAATAAGCCTTTCGCATGACCATGCCATTAGAACTTCTGTGGATAAAAGTGCAAATTTCTTGTCAAAAATTATTACGTGAGTTCAGATTTGTTAGACTTATTAGACGAAAGGAGGCCGTTTACCACCATACAACAGTTTGAAGCGATTTTAACCACATCATCGGCCAACCCGAGATAATACTCGAAAGTCCTATCCTCCACAAATTGCGGTGGTTGAAGAAGCGGTTAAGCCTCCCACCCGTATTTTAATACAAAGAAAAAAAACCCTGGCCGTTGGAGATATCGAGTACGACATAAGGAATAAGAGCAGTTTGAAAAGATATCTTGAAAAGTACGCACAACACAAGACTGAAAATAAGTGTCGTTTCACTTCTTGACCTGAATGAATAGATTAAACTAAATTCTAATTACTCTTCCCTTCCATTACCCATTTCTTCCATCCCTGTGGGATGAGATTTGATGCTACCATTTTAAACTGGAGTCAAAACGCCAAAGTATGCATTGGAAACACACAGTAGCACCACCACCACAAAAAGGCAAGGTCATTTAGAAGCAGTCCGGGAAAATTCATGTTAACATTATTTTTTTTGGTAAATATAATTCCTACTAAAAACCCAACAATTCCCACAGCCTAGTATCAAGCATCCTTTAACAGCTTACCTAAGGTAATTAAATCAAAAATGACAAATTTTCACAAGGCATTTTTCTCCTATACGACAACGCCTGCTCCATACAGCAAATCACGTCAGAGGCCAACTAATGAAATTTCAGTAAGAGGTCCTAATTTATTACAGAGGGATAAATGTTTGAAGTTTCACGGTCAATATCATTAAATAAAAAGAACTGTAGATCGTATTGCGCGGATAAATGTGCGAATTTCTTGTCCGAAATAGTTACGTGTGATGAGATATAATGCTGTCAATAAGAATTGGAACAAAAGCGCCAAGGTCTTGTCATGTGGCATGACATGGCTTTTCTACTTTGCTGGCAAAAACAACTTAATATTTTCCATCTAATCTAAATTAATCAAAAATTCGACGCATTCCCGTTTCATGCCGTAAGTTTGCTTTCCAACAGAGCCTCAAATTTCCCTCCTGTTCATTCCACCGCGGACCCCCGTTCCTCCCGTTATCGTGTGTGGTGACTTCGACGCTCTTCACCGGTCGCCCTACTCTCTCGTCACCATCCGTTCCTGATTGGTCGCTCTTGATGATGACGTCTGGGGCTCGTGAGCGTGCTCTCCTCGCGCGCTTTGCACCGGACTTGAAGATGAGACTCTGACGAGGTAGGATCTCGCGTGCCGGCGCATCTTGGCGCTCGCGCCGCGTGCGGCCCGAGGAAATGCCGCATGCCGAACGGTCCAAGTGATGAACCATCTTTTAAATAGATAGTTATAAATTTAAGTTAATAGATCAATAGTGCTAATCTTTAATACACACGCTATACGATAGTGTTTCAATGGCTACAAAACCACCAGGTATTTTAACGATTGTAAAAGATTGAGCTTCGTGGCATATACCGTGCACACGTGTCGCCACCCAAGCATCCAAGGATCAGATATCCAGGAGACCTATTCCATCCTGTCCTCAATGGAGTCATACAAAAAACAAGTGATTTACAAGTGAAGTGTGGTCTGATTCTTTCCTATCATCCGGTAAGAGTTTTCCTTCCTTTTTCTTTAATGTAATGACAGAGCATCACCGAGCGATATTTATAAAAGAACTTGGGATGTACGAGATAGGTAGTTTACACTGGTTTAGTTACTACAATATGAAGTAACTCTAAAAAGGAACAATATCTAATAAATTACTTAACGAACTTGATATTTCACATCGTCATCTTACTAGATTGCTAGTATTGGATAGTTACTGCAACAGTGAGTAAAATCGGCGATTCTGGTGTCAACTTAAGTACATACGATCACATACGACCCAGATACCCTCCTACGTGACTGGTATTTCAACAATTCTACAGTTGGTTACACTGGTTTAGTTACTACAATATGAAGTAACTCTAAAAAGGAACAATATCTAATAAATTACTTAACGAACTTGATATTTCACATCGTCATCTTACTAGATTGCTAGTATTGGATCATGTATTGTAATCATGTCAAAAATCCGAATTCGAGATTTTGATGTTTTTATACGTTTTGAGGTCCCCTGAGTCCGTTTCCGCTATTTTTACGATGATGTATGTATGTGTGTGTGTATGTGTGTATGTATGTGTGTATGTGTGTATGTCTGTGGGTGAACACGCTAGCGTCTAAACGCTTCGTTCGATTAACCTGAAAGTTGGTACGCATATTGTAAGTCACCATAGTACGAACCCTATAGATTTTGGTGAATCTAGCACTTATAGTTTTTTTACAGGGATACAAAGAAAAATTCTTTATCATTATGGCCTATGGGAGCAAAATCTTAAAAGTGCGATAGCATCTAAACGCCTTATTCAATTGAGCAAAAATTTTATACACATATTATAGATCACAAATACTCAATCTGTATAGATTTTGGAGAATCTAGCACTTATAGTTTTTTTACAGGGACACAAAGAAAAATTCTTTATCATTATGCCTATGGGGCCAAATTTTAAAAAATGTGATAGTGTCTAAACGCCTCATTAATCCGAGCAAAAAAATTGTACACATGTTATAGATCACAGTTGAACTAACTGTATAGATTTTGGTGAATCTAGCACTTACAGTTTTTTTACAGGGACACAAAGAAAAATTCTTTATCATTATGGCCTATGGGACTAAATTTTTAAAAGTACGATAGCATCTTAACGCCTTATTGAATTCAGCTGAAAATTTATATGAGTATTATAAATCACTGTTGCACTAACTATAAGCATTTTGGTGAATCTAACATTTATAGGTTTTTACAGGGACACAACGAAAATTTCTTTGTCATTATGATCTATGGGCTCAAAGTTCAGTAGCGTTAAATAAAACAACGTGTAATAGATGGAGAAAAATACTCAAACACTCTATTATGGTTTTCTCTCTTTTGTTTGTTTAACAACTACTCTTTCTTTACTTTATCTACAAAACTGTTAATTACTCAATGTTCGGAAAGTCGAGTGGAGTCACTCCAGATTTTTTATCCTAAAAGGAGGGGATGGCTCCCTCACTTCTGTAACCCCCAGAGGTACAATTTGGATGAGAGCATAAAATACGTTGCGGCCCTGACTGATTTTACGTGCACTATCCACCATTAGTGTACTCGATGGTATTTTGGCTGGCTCGAGTATAGAACCTACAACCTTCCAATTATGAGTTCGTTGCTCTACCGAACGACCTACCGTGGCCCTTGTTAGTAATGCTATTGTTTCTAAACTGGAGGAGTTGATTCGTCAAGAAAGACATCGAAGTGTTCTCCGCGTAATGTTAAATATTAATCTGAGTGTCGTACAATTAATGAAATTATAAAAACACTGCAACCAAAACATCTGCGCGAAATGAGTTCCTTATCATTGTGAATAAGCCTTTCGCATGACCATGCCATTAGAACTTCTGTGGATAAAAGTGCAAATTTCTTGTCAAAAATTATTATGTGAGTTCAGATTTGTTAGACTTATTAGACGAAAGGAGGCCGTTTACCACCATACAACAGTTTGAAGCGATTTTAACCACATCATCGGCCAACCCGAGATAATACTCGAAAGTCCTATCCTCCACAAATTGCGGTGGTTGAAGAAGCGGTTAAGCCTCCCACCCGTATTTTAATACAAAGAAAAAAAACCCTGGCCGTTGGAGATATCGAGTACGACATAAGGAATAAGAGCAGTTTGAAAAGATATCTTGAAAAGTACGCACAACACAAGACTGAAAATAAGTGTCGTTTCACTTCTTGACCTGAATGAATAGATTAAACTAAATTCTAATTACTCTTCCCTTCCATTACCCATTTCTTCCATCCCTGTGGGATGAGATTTGATGCTACCATTTTAAACTGGAGTCAAAACGCCAAAGTATGCATTGGAAACACACAGTAGCACCACCACCACAAAAAGGCAAGGTCATTTAGAAGCAGTCCGGGAAAATTCATGTTAACATTATTTTTTTTGGTAAATATAATTCCTACTAAAAACCCAACAATTCCCACAGCCTAGTATCAAGCATCCTTTAACAGCTTACCTAAGGTAATTAAATCAAAAATGACAAATTTTCACAAGGCATTTTTCTCCTATACGACAACGCCTGCTCCATACAGCAAATCACGTCAGAGGCCAACTAATGAAATTTCAGTAAGAGGTCCTAATTTATTACAGAGGGATAAATGTTTGAAGTTTCACGGTCAATATCATTAAATAAAAAGAACTGTAGATCGTATTGCGCGGATAAATGTGCGAATTTCTTGTCCGAAATAGTTACGTGTGATGAGATATAATGCTGTCAATAAGAATTGGAACAAAAGCGCCAAGGTCTTGTCATGTGGCATGACATGGCTTTTCTACTTTGCTGGCAAAAACAACTTAATATTTTCCATCTAATCTAAATTAATCAAAAATTCGACGCATTCCCGTTTCATGCCGTAAGTTTGCTTTCCAACAGAGCCTCAAATTTCCCTCCTGTTCATTCCACCGCGGACCCCCGTTCCTCCCGTTATCGTGTGTGGTGACTTCGACGCTCTTCACCGGTCGCCCTACTCTCTCGTCACCATCCGTTCCTGATTGGTCGCTCTTGATGATGACGTCTGGGGCTCGTGAGCGTGCTCTCCTCGCGCGCTTTGCACCGGACTTGAAGATGAGACTCTGACGAGGTAGGATCTCGCGTGCCGGCGCATCTTGGCGCTCGCGCCGCGTGCGGCCCGAGGAAATGCCGCATGCCGAACGGTCCAAGTGATGAACCATCTTTTAAATAGATAGTTATAAATTTAAGTTAATAGATCAATAGTGCTAATCTTTAATACACACGCTATACGATAGTGTTTCAATGGCTACAAAACCACCAGGTATTTTAACGATTGTAAAAGATTGAGCTTCGTGGCATATACCGTGCACACGTGTCGCCACCCAAGCATCCAAGGATCAGATATCCAGGAGACCTATTCCATCCTGTCCTCAATGGAGTCATACAAAAAACAAGTGATTTACAAGTGAAGTGTGGTCTGATTCTTTCCTATCATCCGGTAAGAGTTTTCCTTCCTTTTTCTTTAATGTAATGACAGAGCATCACCGAGCGATATTTATAAAAGAACTTGGGATGTACGAGATAGGTAGTTTACACTGGTTTAGTTACTACAATATGAAGTAACTCTAAAAAGGAACAATATCTAATAAATTACTTAACGAACTTGATATTTCACATCGTCATCTTACTAGATTGCTAGTATTGGATAGTTACTGCAACAGTGAGTAAAATCGGCGATTCTGGTGTCAACTTAAGTACATACGATCACATACGACCCAGATACCCTCCTACGTGACTGGTATTTCAACAATTCTACAGTTGGTTACACTGGTTTAGTTACTACAATATGAAGTAACTCTAAAAAGGAACAATATCTAATAAATTACTTAACGAACTTGATATTTCACATCGTCATCTTACTAGATTGCTAGTATTGGATCATGTATTGTAATCATGTCAAAAATCCGAATTCGAGATTTTGATGTTTCTATACGTTTTGAGGTCCCCTGAGTCCGTTTCCGCTATTTTTACGATGATGTATGTATGTGTGTGTGTATGTGTGTATGTATGTGTGTATGTGTGTATGTCTGTGGGTGAACACGCTAGCGTCTAAACGCTTCGTTCGATTAACCTGAAAGTTGGTACGCATATTGTAAGTCACCATAGTACGAACCCTATAGATTTTGGTGAATCTAGCACTTATAGTTTTTTTACAGGGATACAAAGAAAAATTCTTTATCATTATGGCCTATGGGAGCAAAATCTTAAAAGTGCGATAGCATCTAAACGCCTTATTCAATTGAGCAAAAATTTTATACACATATTATAGATCACAAATACTCAATCTGTATAGATTTTGGAGAATCTAGCACTTATAGTTTTTTTACAGGGACACAAAGAAAAATTCTTTATCATTATGCCTATGGGGCCAAATTTTAAAAAATGTGATAGTGTCTAAACGCCTTATTAATCCGAGCAAAAAAATTGTACACATGTTATAGATCACAGTTGAACTAACTGTATAGATTTTGGTGAATCTAGCACTTACAGTTTTTTTACAGGGACACAAAGAAAAATTCTTTATCATTATGGCCTATGGGACTAAATTTTTAAAAGTACGATAGCATCTTAACGCCTTATTGAATTCAGCTGAAAATTTATATGAGTATTATAAATCACTGTTGCACTAACTATAAGCATTTTGGTGAATCTAACATTTATAGGTTTTTACAGGGACACAACGAAAATTTCTTTGTCATTATGATCTATGGGCTCAAAGTTCAGTAGCGTTAAATAAAACAACGTGTAATAGATGGAGAAAAATACTCAAACACTCTATTATGGTTTTCTCTCTTTTGTTTGTTTAACAACTACTCTTTCTTTACTTTATCTACAAAACTGTTAATTACTCAATGTTCGGAAAGTCGAGTGGAGTCACTCCAGATTTTTTATCCTAAAAGGAGGGGATGGCTCCCTCACTTCTGTAACCCCCAGAGGTACAATTTGGATGAGAGCATAAAATACGTTGCGGCCCTGACTGATTTTACGTGCACTATCCACCATTAGTGTACTCGATGGTATTTTGGCTGGCTCGAGTATAGAACCTACAACCTTCCAATTATGAGTTCGTTGCTCTACCGAACGACCTACCGTGGCCCTTGTTAGTAATGCTATTGTTTCTAAACTGGAGGAGTTGATTCGTCAAGAAAGACATCGAAGTGTTCTCCGCGTAATGTTAAATATTAATCTGAGTGTCGTACAATTAATGAAATTATAAAAACACTGCAACCAAAACATCTGCGCGAAATGAGTTCCTTATCATTGTGAATAAGCCTTTCGCATGACCATGCCATTAGAACTTCTGTGGATAAAAGTGCAAATTTCTTGTCAAAAATTATTACGTGAGTTCAGATTTGTTAGACTTATTAGACGAAAGGAGGCCGTTTACCACCATACAACAGTTTGAAGCGATTTTAACCACATCATCGGCCAACCCGAGATAATACTCGAAAGTCCTATCCTCCACAAATTGCGGTGGTTGAAGAAGCGGTTAAGCCTCCCACCCGTATTTTAATACAAAGAAAAAAAACCCTGGCCGTTGGAGATATCGAGTACGACATAAGGAATAAGAGCAGTTTGAAAAGATATCTTGAAAAGTACGCACAACACAAGACTGAAAATAAGTGTCGTTTCACTTCTTGACCTGAATGAATAGATTAAACTAAATTCTAATTACTCTTCCCTTCCATTACCCATTTCTTCCATCCCTGTGGGATGAGATTTGATGCTACCATTTTAAACTGGAGTCAAAACGCCAAAGTATGCATTGGAAACACACAGTAGCACCACCACCACAAAAAGGCAAGGTCATTTAGAAGCAGTCCGGGAAAATTCATGTTAACATTATTTTTTTTGGTAAATATAATTCCTACTAAAAACCCAACAATTCCCACAGCCTAGTATCAAGCATCCTTTAACAGCTTACCTAAGGTAATTAAATCAAAAATGACAAATTTTCACAAGGCATTTTTCTCCTATACGACAACGCCTGCTCCATACAGCAAATCACGTCAGAGGCCAACTAATGAAATTTCAGTAAGAGGTCCTAATTTATTACAGAGGGATAAATGTTTGAAGTTTCACGGTCAATATCATTAAATAAAAAGAACTGTAGATCGTATTGCGCGGATAAATGTGCGAATTTCTTGTCCGAAATAGTTACGTGTGATGAGATATAATGCTGTCAATAAGAATTGGAACAAAAGCGCCAAGGTCTTGTCATGTGGCATGACATGGCTTTTCTACTTTGCTGGCAAAAACAACTTAATATTTTCCATCTAATCTAAATTAATCAAAAATTCGACGCATTCCCGTTTCATGCCGTAAGTTTGCTTTCCAACAGAGCCTCAAATTTCCCTCCTGTTCATTCCACCGCGGACCCCCGTTCCTCCCGTTATCGTGTGTGGTGACTTCGACGCTCTTCACCGGTCGCCCTACTCTCTCGTCACCATCCGTTCCTGATTGGTCGCTCTTGATGATGACGTCTGGGGCTCGTGAGCGTGCTCTCCTCGCGCGCTTTGCACCGGACTTGAAGATGAGACTCTGACGAGGTAGGATCTCGCGTGCCGGCGCATCTTGGCGCTCGCGCCGCGTGCGGCCCGAGGAAATGCCGCATGCCGAACGGTCCAAGTGATGAACCATCTTTTAAATAGATAGTTATAAATTTAAGTTAATAGATCAATAGTGCTAATCTTTAATACACACGCTATACGATAGTGTTTCAATGGCTACAAAACCACCAGGTATTTTAACGATTGTAAAAGATTGAGCTTCGTGGCATATACCGTGCACACGTGTCGCCACCCAAGCATCCAAGGATCAGATATCCAGGAGACCTATTCCATCCTGTCCTCAATGGAGTCATACAAAAAACAAGTGATTTACAAGTGAAGTGTGGTCTGATTCTTTCCTATCATCCGGTAAGAGTTTTCCTTCCTTTTTCTTTAATGTAATGACAGAGCATCACCGAGCGATATTTATAAAAGAACTTGGGATGTACGAGATAGGTAGTTTACACTGGTTTAGTTACTACAATATGAAGTAACTCTAAAAAGGAACAATATCTAATAAATTACTTAACGAACTTGATATTTCACATCGTCATCTTACTAGATTGCTAGTATTGGATAGTTACTGCAACAGTGAGTAAAATCGGCGATTCTGGTGTCAACTTAAGTACATACGATCACATACGACCCAGATACCCTCCTACGTGACTGGTATTTCAACAATTCTACAGTTGGTTACACTGGTTTAGTTACTACAATATGAAGTAACTCTAAAAAGGAACAATATCTAATAAATTACTTAACGAACTTGATATTTCACATCGTCATCTTACTAGATTGCTAGTATTGGATAGTTACTGCAACAGTGAGTAAAATCGGCGATTCTGGTGTCAACTTAAGTACATACGATCACATACGACCCAGATACCCTCCTACGTGACTGGTATTTCAACAATTCTACAGTTGGTGCCGGCCTTGTTTCGCACAATGCTCGAAATGGTTTAAAAAAAAAAAAAAAAATCGTTCATTAAAAATAATATTTAGTAGAACGGATTGAAGCTCTTACTGACTGTATTGCATCAAGATAGAGTAATATCATGAAATAAATGCATAAAGTCATATTAAAATTCCGTTTGGTATATATTGAGTAAGTGATTCATTTTTCTCCGGATGTTGGAAGTTACTTGAATTATACATCACCTGAATTGATCCTTCTTATTGTCATGACGAAATTCAATCAGTTAGGTGCAAAGTTGATTCACTACTACAACGTCAATATGAAAGAACAAGCCATCTAGTTAAACAAATCTATTTTGTGGGACTTATTGATCTGCTGGCCAGCTCTTTCAGCTCCCTTGATGAACGTTTCTAGATTGGCATCCTCTTACTGCCTATAACATTCAAGGAAAGTGAATTGCTCACGCAATCTACCCCAAAAATCCAATGTATCTTTTTATTTGTTTAATCCAAACAATACAATTTTTCATATCTTTAATTATTACTTTAATTTAGATGATAGTTAATCATGTAGCTAATATGTGTACATTTTAGATATAATTACCAGCCTCTCTCAGCAAAAAAAAAAAAAAAAAAAAAAAAATTAACTTTATTTCAAGAAACAGGCACATACTGTCATACCTTCATGTATTGTCTTATGTTGCGTTACCATTCATGATACTAATGTCAGGATTTTTTTTAATTTTTCCCATACTTACATACAATTACAGAGATCTTGAAAATTTGGTCCATGTTTAGAATAGTTAACATTTTGTTTATCTTAAAAAAAAAAAAAAAAAAAAAAAAAAAAGCACAAGATGTGTCATCATTTTCTTTCCATTTCCTGTATTTTTCTTACATAACTAACTGCCTGATGCCATGTGTATGTTATTTTCATTATATGCTATATGTGTTTGGCCTATATGCTACCATATTTTTTTTTACCTTTTATATTTTGCACACACTCATTCAATAATTCACGAGTTGTGATTGTATTTAGTCTTTTTCAGTTTTCTATCTTGAGTGTGTGTACCTAAGTATTAATTCAAATAGTTTCCTTTCAATTTTATACCCAACTAGAAATGGAGTGAATATATTTGTATCTATTTTAAGTGTTATACTTCAGTGCCTATGCTATTTTAAGTGTTATACTTCAATGCTTTATATGTATATATTTTTTTTTTATATTGTTTCTTTTCTTATGTATGTCGTTGCTCTTTCATGTTGCATTTCAACTGAAGTACAACAACAAAGAGTATGTCCTTAGAGTTGCACTAATTACCAGATTTCATGTATTTTAGTGTTTTTTTATATATATCTTTTCACTACTAATCAAGACTTAAGTGCTACAGCTATTATTACTTTTACTATTCACATAGCTATTGTAGTACCTGTGTGGAGTGATTGATAACAGTCAATGAAATTGTATATGTTGAATTTATATATATCTTTCAGGACATTTACTGTTATGGAAACAACTTAAAATTTTAATCTAAAATCATTACCTCTCCAATTTATCAACTTTTTTGGCCTTAGGGTGTGCACATTTTTTTTATATATCACTGTATCCTTACATGTCATAGTTAACAACCTTTTTTTTTTATATGTTGGTATTCTTTACTAGGGTGAAGTTTGGTGCACATTTCAGGCTTACACGAATTGAGGGCCGTGTTAATTATATTTATTTTTCCTTTTTCACCTGTGGTATTGAGCTCATAGACAGCGTTTATTTTTAGGGGTGGTAAACGTCTGTACTCATTCTCATTTTCTTCAGAATTCACATTTTCTCTTTCACTGCATTTGTTTAGGGCTTGGCAAATGCCTGTGATCAAATACAAGGTGTTTACAGGTTATCATTATTTATTTCACTGCTCTCGATTTGCTTTTGTGTACCTTGCTTCAACGGTTGAGTAACATTCTTATAAGCATTTTCTATTACATACTTCCAATTTTTTTTTTACAACCTTTTTAGTGCATACCTTTCTGCCATGTTTTTCAATGTATTCATGTTATTTTCTGCCATGTATTTAAATGTTTTTTTTTTATTTTTAGGTACGTAATGTGTTTTTGATTGTGCTTTTATTTATAGATGTTTTGAATATATTTGATATGCAAATTAATATCTCACTCAAGAATACTTATTTTTTTATTATTTTTGTTTTGTCATACATTTCATGGCATTTCAAAAAGAAAAATGTTAAACATTATAGTCTGTGTGTAATTTTCATAGATTTCAATGACTCCATAGGAAATGTGTGTAACTGTAAGACTTTAATTTTCTTTACAGGACTAATTTATATGTTACACCATACTCTACTTCTAAAGTGACTTATATTGATCAATGACTGATGTAATTTTCCTTTTTATATGCAAAGGGTTATTTTTTTTTTTTTTTTAAATTGTTGACAAGGTATAATATTATCTACACTCTTGGAAAACCTAATATTTCATGTGTCAGCATTTGTAGTGAAGCATGGACTTCCTTTTTTTTTTATGATACAGTGGATAATTCAATCCTTAATCACACGTCCTGTCAAACGGAATCCAGTCCATAGAATTTGTTGCATTCATATTTTATGTTTTTAGTAATGGTCTACATATTCTATGTAACAGATAATTATGCATTTACTTATTTATTTATTTTCCTGGCAGCTGAATTTAACAAAAAAAAAAAAAAAAAAAAAAAAAACAATAATAATAATAGCTTTACTTACCCTTTAACTTATACTTTTGGTTATATCGGGATTGCATCTTCTGCAGGGATGTAATCCTGATGTTCGCTGCCTTTTCCATCCTCTTCAGTCCAGGTATATACTAGTCCCTATTCTTGAATTGAGGAGATGCTTTCTATGATAATGATATATATATTTTTTGTTTTGTCATTCCTTTTTACAGCATGAGATACGTGCCACATTCATTGCTTGTATTATTGAATATACTTACCATGTATACAATTGGTCTCAAATTTTGTTGACATTGTAGTTTATATGTAGCTAATAACAACACCAGACACGATTGTAACAAAAGAATATCTTTATTGAATTTTTAACAGATAATATATTTGACAGGTGTATACTTACCTAAATGTGCAGTTTGGTAGTGACATATTTTGTCCTGTCGTGTAAACCTATGTCCACGTGTGACTGACATGATGTATGTCTTCCTGTAACCCTTTGTAGATGGATAGTCCTTGGGTGTCTGATTCTCCTACTTGGGTGTTCCGGTTTCTCTTTTGATCACCGGACTTCTGTTTTTTTTCAACTCCGTTTTTGGGGAGAGTGTCATGTGGCATGACATGGCTTTTCTACTTTGCTGGCAAAAACAACTTAATATTTTCCATCTAATCTAAATTAATCAAAAATTCGACGCATTCCCGTTTCATGCCGTAAGTTTGCTTCCCAACAGAGCCTCAAATTTCCCTCCTGTTCATTCCATCGCGGACCCCCGTTCCTCCCGTTATCGTGTGTGGTGACTTCGACGCTCTTCACCGGTCGCCCTACTCTCTCGTCACCATCCGTTCCTGATTGGTCGCTCTTGATGATGACATTTGGGGCTCGTGAGCGTGCTCTCCTCGCGCGCTTTGCACCGGACTTGAAGATGAGACTCTGACGAGGTAGGATCTCGCGTGCCGGCGCATCTTGGCGCTCGCGCCGCGTGCGGCCCGAGGAAATGCCGCATGCCGAACGGTCCAAGTGATGAACCATCTTTTAAATAGATAGTTATAAATTTAAGTTAATAGATCAATAGTGCTAATATTTAATACACACGCTATACGATAGTGTTTCAATGGCTACAAAACCACCAGGTATTTTAACGATTGTAAAAGATTGAGCTTCGTGGCATATACCGTGCACACGTGTCGCCACCCAAGCATCCAAGGATCAGATATCCAGGAGACCTATTCCATCCTGTCCTCAATGGAGTCATACAATAAAACAAGTGATTTACAAGTGAAGTGTGGTCTGATTCTTTCCTATCATCCGGTAAGAGTTTTACTTCCTTTTTCTTTAATGTAATGACAGAGCATCACCGAGCGATATTTATAAAAGAACTTGGGATGTACGAGATAGGTAGTTTACACTGGTTTAGTTACTACAATATGAAGTAACTCTAAAAAGGAACAATATCTAATAAATTACTTAACGAACTTGATATTTCACATCGTCATCTTACTAGATTGCTAGTATTGGATAGTTACTGCAACAGTGAGTAAAATCGGCGATTCTGGTGTCAACTTAAGTACATACGATCACATACGACCCAGATACCCTCCTACGTGACTGGTATTTCAACAATTCTACAGGTCTGCATTTGAAAAACACAGGATCACCACAACCAAAGAAAAGCAAGACTGTTTGGAGCAGGTCTCTCAAATTCCTGTTTTTTTTTCTTTTTTATCACGATCGATTATTGTTCATCGAATTCTTTCGAAAAACCACCACAATTAACACAACCTGGTATCAGGAGACATCTTGCCTAAGGCAATCAAATCAAAATTAGGTAAATTTTCGCTTGGAGTTTTTCTCGTACACGATAACGCCTTCCTCAAACGATAAATCTCGTCAAAGATAAGCTAATGAAATTTCAGTGGAAAGTCCTAAACCATTACAGTGGGATGAATGCTTGAACTTCCCGGGACAAGTTTGAATCAGGGCCTTAAATAAAAAGAACTACTGTTGTTTCAGGTTCGTATACTTCCTTATTTATTGGATGTACCTCTGTCATGATTTTAGTTCACGTATCCTTTCCAAAATCTTAGATTTTGTTTTACGTCTGACATTTCATGAAACTTCCAGAAAATTTGTAAACAAAAAATCGAAAAAAAAAAAAAAAAAAAAAAAAAAAAAAAACAGATGGGTTGTCTCTTTACATTTACTTATATTTAGCTTTAATAGCACAATAGCTTTGATTATTTTCCCTATTAATTTATGATATTTTCTATTTTATCAGACTTCCATTACAATTTCAGTGTTTCAAGATTTTAATCCGCTAACTACTGAAGTTATTTTCATCAAAGCTATTGGCAAAAGAAAAGTGAACTATGAAATTATTATTTACGACAAAGAAACAATATATGTTTAGTGATATTGAGTTACTAATAACATGCAGCGACCCTAAATAAATATCTACAGTCGGCAGCAAAATTATTCGAGCGCTAGCAATAATTCCTATGTAAAAAATTTACACTTACTACTATTTTGATAAATAAATCCTTGTCGAATCATGTTCTGAATCAGCCTAAGAAGCTGATTCGACAATGATGTATTTAACAAAACAGCATTAACCCAAGTAGCACAGGAACGTTCTGTGAACGTCTAATAACGGTTTCAATAGTTCAAACACCGTGTTTCGTGTCAAAAGAACGTTCTAAAACACGTTCAGAAATAGTATTATTTAGAACGTTCTGAAAATGTTTAATTTATACCATCTATAAAACGTACAATTCTTGTTCTATATAGAACGTTCAAGTGTGACACCGTCATAACACATTCTGTAACAGTGTAATTATAACGAATATGACAAAATGACTTTTTAGTACTATTGGTTGGGAAAATAGGTTAATCATGAAAATTTTTGACTTCAGTTTTTGATTTTTTTACACGTTTTGTGGCGTGAGGAATCCGGAAGTCAAAAGGTTGGTATGGTATCTGTTAATGTGTATCGGCTTCGGCACCTATTAGTGTGATAGCCCGTTAGTTCATGTACACGATATCTCAAGAACAAATGATTGCAGAGAGATCGGACCAGTTTTAAAATATCACTTATGATATTGTTAAGAATCTTATTGAGAGATTTGCAACATTCTAATTTAAAAACTTCGTAAGTTATTCGAAATTTATAACTTTTAGCATGATAGAGAATAGAGCATTTTTTACATTTTCAGTTTAACGTTTTGTTAGCACGTCAGTAAAGAATGCTTCTTAATAATCAGTAGCGGTGAGGTGAAAAAAAATTACAAAATTTTAAACTCATGGAAAAATTTTGTGGATTTTGTATTTCAGGAATCAATGTATGGAATTCAACCAAACTTGTTACAATATTAGATCTTGCCCTAAATTGGAGTTTATTTGAATTTCATTTGGGATATATCGTCCGATAGATTGCGGTGCTATGCAATGAAACCCTCCATTTATGGGACGGCTATATCTCAGCTTCTATAGTGTACAAATGCATTAAACTTGATATATTGGCATGTATCATCATAACATTTGCTAATACAATTTGGATGTATACATTGTCCAACAGGTGGCGTTGCTAACCTGCAATTTAATCATTTTAACGGAAAGGCAATGTTTTAACTCTTGTGATTTAACAATAAATTTTGTGATACACTGAAGTTATAAGTAAAATCGATTTTATGTAAAGCTTTACTGGTCCATTTTGGATGCACATCGGCCAACAGGTGGCGTGGCTATGTTGCAATTTAATCTCATAACGGAAACGGAAAATCTCAACTTCTGTGATTTATAAATATTGTAAATTTGGTAAGTGAAATTAATATTACGTAAAACTCTACAGATTGCCTTTGGGTGCATATCGGAAGACAGGTGGCACTGCCACGTTCCAAAATTTTCTATTCACAGAAAGGCTATCTATCAGCTTCTGTAATATATATGCTCACCCTGCGTGACATACATTTGATATATATTATTGATTCAATTTGGATGTATAACGAGTAATAGTCAAACAGTTTTTTTTATTATTATTATTCATAGGACATTGTTTTTTCCCCTAGGAATAAGTATACATCATCCCTGGGGGATGGGGGAGGGGTGGATAAAAATTTTCACTATGATTATCTTTCAAAAGAATTCGATATCACCCTTAAAACGAATAATTGAAACATCGTTTTCTGATGATTTAAAACAAATTTACCGTTTTTTTTTTATTTTTTTTATTTTATTTTTTTTTTCCATTTGTAATAATAATAATAATAAACCCTTAGAAAAATACATTTTCTAAGATCTTCTATACAGCATAAAAATGATTGTCTTCTGTCATGAAAATCTATGCATTCCCCAGACCCAGAGTTTAGATACAAAAAGCTAATCACGAATGTTATTGAATAAGTAATATAGTGCTTTACGCGAGTTTCAAAGAAAATCACGGGAAAACTCCGAAAACCTAAGTCGACGAGCGTGACCAGGAATCGAAACCAACACTTCCCGTCTGTGAGGTTCGAGAGTAGAACCTCGCGGTCTCTAATACTCATCGGGAAGTTACAGAAATGAGTTTTTTTCTTCTTTTCTTTAAGTTATGGTTCTATTTAAGTTTAAATGTTACTGATAAATTACCAATATTGATCATGTTGTTAAATCATTACTCTGTTTGATTGGTCTTATTTTATTTTATTTATTTTCACTGAATATTTTGTTCAATACTGAAATATACACTAAAACAAGCTTTATGCTTTTCCGTTTAATTCGAGATTTTAAAATGGAAAAATAAAGTGATCTCATAAGTTTTTAAAATACTTTATAAAAATTTAAATAATTGTTTAACTCCGCTAAATTTTTCCTTAAAATATTGACTATATGTTTTCTACAGCTATAAATGCTTAATAAATTTCTGTTTCAAATGTTGAACTTTGAAACATGATTATTGCGGATGCAAGAAGGGAGAGCAGATGGTAACATCGACATCTGTGGATTGCATTTATTTAATTTTCGCTGAGCGTGGAACTGCAAAGTCAAACGCCAGGCGCGGCGCTGGGTCTATTCTGGCCTGTTCGCTTCGTTAGGTCTTGGGAAAGTCGTGTCGTTATGTGAGGCGGTAATTTTAAAACATGTAATCTGATTTGTTCAGTTTTGGCGTTATAAAGACTAGGATAAGCTTTAGAAAAGGTAAAAATGTAATATTTTTAACCTGTAATATTCTCTATGTTCTATTTATTAAAGTCTTATTTTAATATCAATTAAACAATCATTTTCATATCTGCGTAAGTTCTTAAGCCTAACTTTTGGTACTTGAAAGCAGCGATGAATCGCAGAAAAAACTGCTCCTGTTACAGACAACCGCTTAGAAATTATGGATTCATTTTATTAATTTAGTCTTCTGAGATGGAATTTGTTAAAATAACTATTTTTGGTTATTATAATTCTGAATGAAGTATGAAGAAGTCACAAAGACTTTGCAAGATAAGAGCTAATTTTAAGTGAATGCCTTTCCGACTGGTCATTGTGTATTTTAAAATGCTAGTTGGAAGGATGTTTTCTTGAAAAAAATTCTTATGAAAATTCAGAAGGTTCGTAATTCTTTTTTTCTTTTCTTTTTTAATTCTGAAGTATTTATTTAATGTTTATATGATAATATATATACAATCTAGGTTATGCAAATTGCACATTTTTAAAATAATATCCTAAGTTTCACTGACTTACAATTTTAAATATCTCTTTACTGTTATTTATTAAATAAAATATATGAAATTATTTAACTGCATAATAAAACAAAGATTCAATTCAATTTTATACAAAAATTTAGTTTTTGTAATTTTGAAAAAATAGATATTTTAAATTTAAACATGTCATACCGCAAATGCTCATATTTTTTAAAACATTTTGTAACTGAAACTATATGTTTGCGACCAATAGTTGCGGAGATAAAGACATTCTCGTGACTATCTTTGCACCCTGTATTTAAAAAAAATTAATATATATATGTATAAATGAAATTTTAATCGTAGTTAAAACCAGGCAACCGATATAAGATCTCTGAAACCACATAGAACAATGAGAAGGAAATTACAACAAATTTAAATAACCTGTGGAGACTGATTGTGATTTATTAAAACATTTATTTTTTGTTTAGTGATTTTTATTTTATTTAACTTCAATCTAATCATACATTTATTCCTAGATTATTCGTTGCAATTTTAATAATTTTGCCGGTGCGTAAAAACGACATGAAACTCAAATCAAAAGATACAAACAAGCAACGAGAGAGAAAAAAAAAACAGCATTTTTTTTTTTTTTTTTTTTTTAAGGAAAAGCTCAGAACGGTGAAAAAGAAAAAAAAAAAAAAAAAAAAAAACTCGTCAGTGGTGACCTTTTTCACCATTGAGCACCAATGTACGATTTCGTTCGTTAGCAGCTATAATAGCAAATCGCCAGCGGACACCAAATCGTACAAGAAATTAATTGAAGTTAAAAATGAAGAATAAAGTGGAATCCAGGGGTGCAGAATATGCCCGAACGAGGTTCGGGGGAAATTTTGAATATTTTTTTTAAGAGAAAATAAAAATGTAAATCAAAAATAACAATTTGCTACTTTGAAGTGCTTGTACACTAACAGCGATATTTTTATGATAGACTGTATATTTATTCTCTTAAAGATTTATTACATAGAACAAATGACTTTGTATAGCAAAGTAGATTTTTGCATTATTGAGGGAAATTTATACGGTGTTTGGGGGATTTTCTGCATCCCTGGAATAAACTATTAATTCAAGAAATCAGAAAATCAAACAGAAAACAACTATAAAAAACAAACATTACTCACAGGATGATGCATTCGGAATCCCAAGGATTAAAACAAGCAAAATAATTCAAGAGTTAAGTTGTACATAGCAGATAAAGAATGATACAACACAGCAACAGGGATATGAATTACATTTTTTAAAATTCAAATAATGTTTGTGAAAATTTAACATACTTAATTTCAACGTATATGCATGAGAAACTCCATATTCTACGACAGTAATTCCCAAAAATTGTCATAACATCTCTATATACCTTAAAAAGTTCCTTAAATTTTTGCATTTAAAAAAAATTTCTTTTTTTTCCCCTAATCTGAAGATAATGGCGTTATAGTATTAATTACGAAACTTAAATAAACACCATAAAAGGCAAGAACTCGCAGCTGCTAAAAAAAAAAACCGGCAACGCATTCAACACACTCGACGTGCTTGTTTGCAGCTCTCGCGCTTACATTGTTCGCCTGATGAAGGGTTGTGTCTTCTTTTAACCCGAAACAATTGTTTCGCGTTCTTACATTTTATGGTGTTTATTCAAAGTTTTGTAATTAATACTATAACTTCATTATCTTCAGATCAGGGTAAAAAAAGAAATGAAAAAAAAAAAAAAGAAAAAATTTAAGAAATTTTTTAAGGGATAAAGAGACGTAATGGCACTTTTTTCGGAAAACTGTCATAGAATATAGAATTTTTGGTTCATATACGTTAAAATAAAGGAATAGTAAGTATGTTAAAATTTCTCAAACATTATTTGAATAATAAAAAAAAAGTAGTTTATATTCCTGTTAATGTGTTTTGCTTCATTATTCGTCATCAGCTATGTACTTTTTAATAAAAAAAACACCACAAAACTAGCGTTGTAAAAATTATTACTTACAAACTTTGAATAAACACCATAAAATGCAATAAACTCGCAACAATTGTTTCGGGTCGAAAAAACACACGACCCTTCATCAGGCGAATAAAGTAAGCACGAGTGTTGCAGTCAAAGCGGCAACGCAATTGGTGCGTTGCCGCTTTCACTGCAGCACTCGTGCTTACTTTATTCGCCTGATGAAGGGTCGTATGTTTTTTCGACCCGAAACAATTGTTGCGAGTTTATTGCATTTTATGGTATTTATTCCAAGTTTGTAAGTAATAATATGTACTTTTTACTTTTAAACGCCCGTACTGTGGTGTTTTTTTTTTTTTTTTTTTTTTTTTTTATAATGACGTCACAGTTTTTTTTTTCTACACTATTTTAGAACGTATACAGTACGTTTTCTAGAACGTTCTGAAAATGTGTATAACGTTTTGAAAACGTTCTAAAAACGTTTAGAACGTTCTGAGACCGTATACGTAGAACGTTCTCAGAGCGTTTCTATAACACCGATGGTAATAGTTACACGTTCATTGAACGTTCTCTGAACCGTACTATTGTCCTGATTCAAGATGGACAAATAGACGTCTATAACACGTTCAAAGTGAACGTTCTTAGAACGTGTTTGTAGAACAATTTTTGAACGTTCAGAGAACGTTTCGGTGCTGCTTGGGAAGTGCACATTTTTTTACATAGGAATTATTGCTAACTCTCAAATAATTTTGTTGCCGACTGCATCTATAAAAATATTTTGTGTAAGTAACTTACTTTTAAATTAATATTACTTATTTGTGTGTTTGAAAATTGAATTACAAATTTTGTACAATTAACTTAAGTATTAAATCTTATAAAGCAGTTCCAGTATTCAGTACCAGTAAACTAAAAACTGGAGTTGAAAGAATACGGACAAAATATGAGTGAATGGAATCTTATAAGTTACAGAAACGTACAACACTTGTTTTAAATAGAAAAAATAAATATGACACTTCATCAGGCGAAAAAAAAAAAAAAAAAAAAAAAAGAAGAAATTAAAGCACGAGTGCAGCATGGAATGCATCAAAGAATAATAACTTTCTTTATTTTTTAGAACTGTCTCTGTTTTTAGCCGGATGAAGGTCTGTGCTTAATTTTTTCGGCTCGAACAATTTTTGCATGCTTTTGAAATGTATGGCGTTTGTTTATAAATGTTTAAATTTTTCATTGGTACCATTATTAATATTCATCATGTTGCTAGGTTTTCAGTTTTATACTATGACTATGAAGAAATTAATAACAACAAATAACTTTTCGATTTGCTGTAAAATGTTTAGATATTTTAAATAAAACTGTAAAAGATGACAAATTTCTTTAGATAAAAATATGTGTTTCTTGTATATTTTTGCCCTGAAAATAACGAATCTGTAATGACATTTTGTTTAACACGCCCCATTTTCCCTGAAATCTACATTTTAGAAGATCTAAACTATGAAGATCTTGTTGGTCACATGGTGAAATACTTTCGTGTTATAGGTTATGTGTCATCAAAACTTCACTTTTTGGAGTCATGCGTGAACATTTTCCCTCAAGACCTTGGTGCAATTAGTGATGAGCATGAAGAAAGGTTTCACCAGAGCATGTCTATGTTTCAAAAGGATTTCAGTGGATAACGGAATGAAAGTATGCTAGCTGAATATTGCTGTTCTGTTATCCGGGACACAAAAATAGATAGCTACAGTTGGCAGCAAAATTATTGAAACGCCAGCAATAATTCGTATTTAAAAGATGTGCACCTAACACTGTTTTGTTAAGTAAATATTTGTCGAAACTTAGTCTTTATGCTGCTTATAAAAAAGCAACTTGATGATAAAAATTAGCGATCAAACTAAAAAATGAAATATATATAAATATACTGTGGATGTGTCCTTCAATAATTTTTCTGCAAACTGTACAAGAAGAAACGGCCGAAAAAAAAAAATTCATTTTAGTGTGTGTGATTTCGAAAAATCATGCTTATGTTACATTTCTCTGTAACCAATTTTATGCATATTAGAAGTGTGTCTCTTACAAAAACGATACGTGAAGGAGCATTTTGGTTTTCATATATGTATTAAGAATCCTTTGTTTATACAAAATCACACACACTGTTAAAAATTTCAGTTCAAACTTGAACCATTATATGGATTAAAATTATAAGCAATATAATAATGTAGCTGAACCTCACTTTAAAGTTTTCTACTTCTTATGATTGAATTAAATTTACACCAAAACTTGATGCTACCATATATCCACTCACAAAGGAAGTATGAATCAGTAAAATTCCTATTGAAACCGAATCAAGATTAAATTAAAGACAGTACTTGAAACCATAGGATAAAGGACAGATTTTGTGTAACAACGCACCCATGGGCCTAGATAAGACTCTAGAATATTTAGCCCTTTTTGGCAATGTCAACAAAGGGGATGGATGGATGGGTTTTGCATCGCACTAGTGCTGCACAGATGGGCAATTAGCGACGGTCTGGGACACACCCCTAGAGGTGGTCCGGATACATACCATCACAATTTTGATCTTCCACGGAAGGGAGGTCAACAAAAGGGAATCAGCGGGCAAGAAAGCGTGGAACAGCGTCAGCGTGTCTGGCTTGAAACAAGAAGGTCTTCAGTTCGGTCCCCGTTCAGGTCGAAGTTTGATTATTTTGATTTTTTTTTTTTTAAGCACAATATCAATAATTGGTTCAATATAATATTACAAAATCACGGTGAAAGGTTAAATGATCGAGTGGTTGCATCTAATTGAGTAGTATGTTTTGGTTCAAACTAACACCAAATTTTTTACAGTGTAGTTTCACAAAAGGACAGAAAAAAAAAAAAAATCAAATTTGATGTACAGTGTAATATAACTGAAATCTTATTAGTTCAACTAATCTTTTATCGTTATGGTATTGGCATAAAATTTTCGAAACAATAAAATCATTTTATTAGTTACTTTGTGTGCGCAGTTTTAATAAAAATACTATTTACAATGTATAAACAAATTGTGTCATCTTTATAATATATTTATTGCTCGAGTCTTAAGGAAGATTGCAATTATTTTTAATATTAATGTCGCATTTGTTTAATTCCTTTAAGAAAATGAATTAGTGTAAACAACTTCGGATTTAATCTCTTGTCGAATTTATAAAAGCAAAGTATAAAATTATTTTCCTAATTCTCTATGCATCTTCGATAAAATTGTTTACACAAATGGTAAGTTTGCTATAACCTATTATAATATGTTTATTTGGATTTAATTATAACGTAATTAATTCTATATATTATGCGCAATTTTTTCATGAAAACTTACTTATGCTAGATGCAATCTAAGCTAAAGAGGATTATCGCAAATAAACAATATTTACTTTAAGACATTGGTTCTTCTAAAATTCTAATTATAAATGTTGTTTATAATATTTTCAAAAGAAATTTATTGAAACTAAACTTCATACTTATCTGAAGAGCTTTCACATTTTGTTCAACACTGATTTTTCTAAATTTTATTTCTTTTAAAAAATATTCGAGAAAAAATAATTTTGCATCGGGAAATAATTCTTGATTCACCTAACAATAGCACTTTTCTGAAAAAAAAAAAAAAAAAAAAAAAAAAATGTTGTCGCAGAGTTTTCTTCCACATTTTCCGGCACAAATTCAATCGGTACAAATAATTTATTAAATTATTATTTAATAAAATTATTTTCACACTAAATGTCGAAAGAAAGCCGATTTTATTTTCTACTAACGATAGATTTACTTTTTTTCCACTATTTATTTATTTATTTTGTTAAATAAGTAAAAAAGTTGAAAAAAAATCAATGATTTTGTTTTAAACTATCATAGACCAATGGTTTAACCATTCTTATTAAAGCTATTGGTGAGTTTTTGAAAGATACCCATGCTGAACATTTTCCACCTTGAGGAAGAAGCGTTGCTCTTGCATGCCCAGAATTTTTTTCTAAATAGAATATTACTATTATAAATAGTTCTTTTTAATTTTATAATGAATCGTTAAAAATAAATATCATTATGTCCATTTATAGGAAATTTTTTCCTGCACCACCATGTTAAAAGACTAGAAAAATCAGGACGGCAACGATACTTTTTTGGCAATTTTTACCGATGTTGGCAGATGTTGGTTCAAATTATTTTATGTCAAGGTTCAATTAAATATTCATTTGTATGAAATTCTGTGCTGTAGTTCCGGGAATACAGTTGCCGAAAACTTTTTGTTCTCTCTCTCTTTCACATATAGACAAGGCATTTTCTAAAAATAATCAAATTGTGTTCTAGACCTCTCAAAAAGTGTAAATCCTTCGACAACACTTGGTCAAAAATTTTTACAAAACCAATAATTTCTCATAGTGAATATAAAAGAAAATAATAATAATAATTATTATTTTTATTATTATAAATCTACACATATTGAACAAAAAAATCATATAGGTTTATTTTCCCAGAGCTATATTTTATAATTTATATATCACTATATGCTTCGGATTATTATATCAAATCAAGCCATAAACATCTGTGATATATTAGATATGGAAGCTTGTATGTCACTCAGATATATATAGTTGTTAGGGCAGTTGAAATAGCTTCATTAATTATAACACTGATGTAAGACTAGTTAGTTTCAAAACAGTAAATCAAGCGGTTAATGTTTAGTAAACTTGCATATATTATTCGAAGAGGAATTTCCGCAATTACATCAGTATTCATAACCTAGTTAAATATGAAATTGGTTATAATACATACAAATGTTTAATAATATTGATGAACTAATATTTTTAATAGAAACCTAAGGTATCAATTAAATGTAAGATTAAAAAGTACATAAAAAAATGTTTTTATTGTAAAAATAGATATGCTGCTTATTTTGTATTTAATTACAAAATCTTGTTGCAGTTTATAATAATATGTATATTATATTTTACTTGTTGAATTGTTGTACATCTTTTTGAACACTTTCCATCAAAGTTGAAAAGTGTTCACAATTCCGGTCGTCTGCCTTCTGTCAGTCGCATAATGCATTATACTTTAGTATGTATGGAATTTTTAGATGATAAATAGGACTACAGAAAAACAATCATTTAAAATTTTCCAGTTTAGAATTATATACAGTCGGTAACAAAAGTGTCCGAACACTATCCTATGTAAAAAAAAAAAATACACTTCATACGGTTTTGTTAAATAAATCCTTGTCGAATCCTGTTCTTAGTCAGTGTAACAACACGATTCGATAAGGATTTATTTAACAAAACCGTATGAAGCGTACTTTTTTTACATAGGAATTTTTGCTAGTGTTCGTACACTTTTGTTACCGACTGTAAATATTGCAAGAGAGATTTGGCCTTTATAAATAAAAAAAAAAAAAAAATATTTTTTTTTTCTTATCGTCTAGCTTGTTTTAGATAGTTTACATGGCTGCAAACACACAAAACGCACATATATACATATATATATATTTACACGAATTGAGAGGCTACTTAATTAAAATGTTGTCGAAAAGAGTTAAAAACACTTAACAGAAACGGAAAATCAACTTCCATTTGTAGACCTTAATGTATCTGAATATTTTAGTGTAGCCCTGTAACTATTAACTCTCAACATACCATATTTTACAGAAAACATTTTTTAGCACATAAATAACAAATGCCGATCAAATTATGAGTTCTGCAGTATGAGGATTTTTAAATGTGATACATAAAAATTGCCTCTCATAAAACGTAGAGCACTGGCATTCATTCAGGTGTAAAAAATTTCCTTGTGAATAACTGCATGAATGAACTTATTTCTAAACCATTTATTGAAAAAGAACATGCTTGGTCTTCGATTAATTTATACAAATGGAAGCTAGTGTATTTTTTTTATGTTGAAAAGAATTAAGTTTCTTATTCATTTTTATTTTATGAAGGTTTAAATTTATTAAATTTGGTGAAAAAATTTTTATCACATTTTTCCTATTTCTAGCGATAATTTAAAATTACAATTAGTGTTAAAAAGTACTAATATTTATCACTGACAAAAATAACATTTTTTCATGATTAAAACTATTTAAGAAAAAAATGGATATACTGAAAAAAAAAAGGGAAAGAAAAGAAAAAGAAAAAGAAAATGGTTAAACTTTCTTCAACCCTTTAGCATTAACTAACGTTGATTCACATCATTCAGAAATCTGTAATTCCGCCAGAGGGAGGGAGTTTCTTTAGCAATTTGTATGTTAGAACATTTTTTAAAAATATTCCCCCATATTTATTAAGAAAATTCATATTTGTACTATTAAAATACTATGGATACAAATACTTTAATAGTTATAATGTGTATTCATTTGTAATATAAATATGGATACAGAAAATCTTGCTCTGAAATAATGTAGTTTGAAAGTATAACGAATACAGGCGGAACTTGCCATAAAAAAACAAATATATGCGGAATCGAAAGGGTTCTCGCTGTGATTGGTAGAGGTTTTTCTCGCTCGCAACGTGAGGAGTCTGGGTCCTCACTGCCTTCGGCAGCAATTTACCCACTTCTTAATTCCCCTTCCTCAGCGGGTGAGTTCGAAGATTTGCAAAATCCCACTAATGTACATAATGCGTACACTTAATCAATATCCACACACCAAAATTCGCCATTTTTTTTCCAAAATTTCGCCAAAAATTTCATTTTTTTTTTGAAAAAAGCACCAAAATGTAGTATTTAAACCAGTGTTTTCATTTCTTACATTATATTATTCATACTGTATTAAAGTATCATAATGCGATTAGTGATAATTGCTAAGAAACATTCAAAAAAGTTGTTAAAAGAAATTTGAAAAAGAAACTTGTTGTCCTGAAAAATTGCATTTTTGGACATGATGTCGTTTACATCCGGACAAATTATAAATAGAAATTATAAATAGACAAATTATAAATAGAAAAGTAGTCTAAGTTTTTAATGAGTTACATAATGAATTGTTTTTGCCTTGCATATAAATCTACAATGTAAAATAATGAATTAACTTTAAATAATGAAGAAATTTATTTTAATTCAAGAGAACAGAATTAAGTGATATACTATAGTACTGCATATCAGTATTATTCGACAGATACATCAACATATATAAACAGTTTCGAACCGGCTTTGATGAAATCTACGAAATTTTATAAGAAACGTACACTGTAAAAAATAATCCCGTAAGATTACGGGAAAAGCCCGGCAGCAGAGATTCCAGACAAAGCCCGTAAAAAGAAATGCTTAGACTGTACATTAAGTATATAATAACCTTAAATTACGTTACATGCCTGTGAAAAAACATTTTGCACGTAAAACCAATGTTTTTTTTACGGGCTTTGTCTGGAATCTCTGCTGCCGGGCTTTCCCCGTAATCTTACGAGATTTTTTTTTTTTTTTTTTACAGTGTAAGCGCGGTGTCTTTAAATTTTCTTAAACCGTTGTGCGTACACAAAAATGATTAAATAAAGTAGAAAATTTGCACTTAAGTATCATAAAAACATATTATCAAATATCTGTTTTACTATATAATATTAAATAGAGGTTTCTGCATAAATATTAATTGAAAGTTATTTTTTTAATACAGCTGATAGATTAAATTTATTTTTATTTTTATTTTTTATTTTTCCTTTCAGAAATTTTTAATAAAACATTTTTAAAATTTAAAATAATTTTTGAGATTGAAATTTTTATCAGTAATTTCTTCCAAACATAAAGAAAAACAAAAGTTTACGGAAAACAATTACTTTTAAAATTAAAAACAAATATTTGAACAATAAATGACAAATATAAAGTATCGTATTCACAGAATTCCAATTACTGACGGTTACTCGCAGGTGATATATCAGCTTGTTTCGTGCATTTGTGCCACTCAAATATATAGCTATGACACCCGTCAGCCACTGCATCATTTATAACTTCCCAATAGGTAAACAGGTTGTGTTATTTAAAGATGATGAATTTAATATTACACCTTGCCAATATGTTGGATGATTAAAGATGATTTATGGTAACATATCTAGAACACTTTACTAGGAAATATACCTGCGTATATCCTACTGAGTTTGATACATTTTGTTATAAATCCACATAGGCCTTTCATGAATAGAGATATAATCAAACAACTTTTTCGATATATACATATATATATATATATATATATACATATATAGAGAGATGTGTATTTCTGTACAGAAGGTTTGAAAAACGTTTGGCTTTTATAATATTAAATAGATTCTATTAAATAGATAGACTATATAATATTAAATAGAGGTTTTTGCATAAACATTAGTTAAAAGTTATTTCTTTTAATATAGTTGATGGATTAAATTTATTTGTAGCTTTTTTTTTTTTTTTCCTCTTATAAATTTTCATAAAACATTTAAAAAAAATAAAATAATTCTTGAGATTTAAATTTTTAGCAGTAATTTCTTCCAAACATTAAGAAAAACAAAAGTGTACGGAAAACAATTACTTTTTAAATTAAAAACAAATATTTGAACAATAAATGACAAATATAAAGTATCGTATTCACAGAATTCCAATTACAGACGGTTACTCGCAGGTGATATATCAGCTTGTTTCGTGCATTTATGCCACTCAAATATATAGCTATGACACCCGTCAGCCACTACATCATTTATAACCTCCCAGTATGTAAACAGGTTGTGTTATTTAAAGATGATGAATTTAATATTACACCTTGCCAATATGTTGGATGATTAAAGATGATTTATGGTAACATAGCTAGAACACTTTACTAGGAAATATACCTGAGTATATCCTACTAAGTTTGATACATTTTGTTATAATTCCACATAGGCCCTTCATGAATAGAGATATAACCAAACGCCTTTTTCGATATATATACACACACATATATATAGATGTGTATTTCTGTACAGAAGGTTTGAAAAACGTTTGGCATTTTATTACTTGAACATTTATTTTAGACAACAGAATTTTTAAAAAAATGCCAGAATATTTAGTTTTCAAGATTCAAAATTTATATTTTTATAACGACCCAACAAAATTAATAAAAATTATTATATGTTAGTTTTTAATTAGAGAACATGATTTAAAATAGTTTATATAAATAATAGTAATAACACAGGGCTACCGCGGGCAACTTTTTACTTTTTCCTATCCATAAGGTAGAGAAAGTATTGTTTTATGGTCAAATTTTCGAACGTATGTTTTTATTATATTTACATATTCTGAGGTCCCCTGAATACGAAAATCATGTTTTAGCGAATGGTCTGTGTGTGTGTGTTATCAGCATACCTCAAGAACAAATAGTAGCAGAAACTCCAAACTCGGTATGCTAAATGTGTATCATATAGGGATGCAACACAAAGCTTTTCGTTGAGATGAAGCAAAAAGTTCGTGTACAGGGACTCTCAAAAGTATTCAAATACATTACGTCTATGGGAAAACTTGCAGGTAAATCGAGTTTAACATTTATAGACTGCATATATATTGCAACGAATATATATATATTTGTAATAGAGATAGTCAACTAAGAATATTTTTTTTTGTGTATGTAGGAGCCTCGCCTCCTCCGCTGGGGGAGAAGTCTCCCCTCGAGGGGAGTAAATTTGCATGATGGGTATATTTCAAAAAAGCTCGCCAATACCTTTAAAACGAATGGTTGAACCATCGATCTGCGATAATTTAAAATAAAGTTATCGATTTTTTAAAATGTAATATTGAGAATAAATTCAACTTATATATATATATATATATATATATATATATATATATATATATATATATAATGTTATACTACTTCTCTAATATGGAAATCGTCTGCATAATCATAAAAGATAATTTTCGTAAATAATAATTTTCATAATTATTTTTTAAAAACAGAATTATTTTTTAATAACCGAATTAAATTCTATATAAATGTAGGTGCATTAATGAAACGGGGTTTGAGGGGGGCCGTAGTCCCCCTCAAACGGAACTAATTATCATCTAAAAAACTTCCGAAGCCTAATTTGAATTGTTTAACACAGATTTACATAACAGTGCTCCTTATCTTACCTCTTAATCTTCAACCTGTATTTATAGTATTAAATTTCAGGATAAGAGAAAGTCGTGTCAATGACACACCAGATTATTTTTATTCTTTTCGTTCCACTATTTTGGAAAAAATAAAATTTATAATATATTTTCGCATGTAAATCTGCACTTTGCCTACACAAATTTATTATAAATTTTTTATGTTATGGAAATAGAGGTACGAAGATAATAAAAAAAATCGCATGTAGCAGCCCTGTTAACAACAACAATAATAATAATAATAATAACGCGCATGGTGAAAATATTTGTTACTTTTATGATTCTAAATTACGTTGTATTTTGGAACTAAATTGTTTAATTAAATTTTTGTTTAAATTAAAAAAAAAAAAAAAAAAATACTGGAATTTTTTAAAAAAGTTTTTCCGATCCTCATTTGCAAGTAAAATGCATACAATACAATAAACAAACTTTTAGGATTTTTTTTATATTTTCGAAAAATCAAAGTTCAAAAACTCTAATTAATAACGTCATTTATAGACATATCTTGAAAATTCTTTTTACATATAATAGTTAAAAGTGCCATGTGTTAACTGATGCGAATCTAATAGGTGTTGTAGTACGTATCCCGATATTTTTTATATATTCTGCCAATTCGTGAAGATGCTACGAATTTTTGTTGCAGGAGAAATGGACAAAAAATAATTTTTTTAAAGAATATGTGCAGTTTTTTTTTTTTTTTTTTTTTTTTTTTTAATTTTTTTAATTTAACGTTTAATTTACTACTTTATGACGAGCTCCAAAAATAAATAAATAAATAAAATTAAAATAAAATAAAATAAAGGGATGCCAACTCTCCTGAAGATCGATGAAGGGCATACCAAATTTAATAAAGAAGCATCACAAAACTGGCGTTGTAAAATTATTACTTACAAACTTTGGTGTTATGGTTTTATGGTGTTTATTCAAAGTTTGTAAGTAATAGCATACCAAATGTTAAATTAGTATGGTGTTGTTTTGCACGGTTAGTTTTTCTTTTTTTTAGTTTATGTACAAGGTAAAAATACTTAGTAATGTCTAAATAAATAATATTGTTTTTAAAATATGTCTTTTTGTAAAATATATATATATATATATATATATACATATATGAATTATAAAAAAAGAAATGTCTGACAACGCTTTACAACAAATTTGAACACTTTTCTGTCCTTTATTTAAAACTATGTGATTCTGTATAAACATAAGGTACTTCATTTACATATTAAAACCAAGATGGTCCATCATGTACCGTTTTTGAATGAGACACACGTCTCACATGTATACATGTTGATTACAGAGAAATATAACTGAGACTTGATTATATAAATCACAAACACTTAAATGTGTTTTGGCCATTTCTGCTTGTAGGCATCTGTCGACGTGCCCCTGACAACAGACCAGCAACATTTAGATAGACTATTTCCATTCCATCGCTTACTGAAACGTTCTTAACGCATAAAGATGTCCTGGTGGAACCTTTTCCCCATGTTCATCACAAATTGCGCCAAAGTTTTGAAGAAAGAAGTTCAGATGTGAGTCTAAAAATTGCAGTTTTAATGACATATTGTTACCTATAACACAAAAGCATTTTACCATGTCATTAACAAGATCTTGATAGTTTAGACCTTCTAAAATGTGGGTTTTCTGGTTAAATGGTGCGAGGTAAATAAAAAATAATTACAGATTTGTTATTTTCATCCAAAAATATATATGAAACACTTATTTTCGTCTAAAGGACGCATTTTATGTTGTGCAGTGTAATTTGACCAAATATGTATTTGCGTACTATTGTTAAATATAATATAATTTTCAAAGTTTTGTTCGTACAGATATATAAAATTATACAGTAGCTATCGAATGAAATATAAATACATACATATATAATGGTCCTTTTTTTTATTATTATTATTCTTGTCGGCATAAGTAATTTAAATTGATTTTGTCTCTTATTAGTTCTTAATTTGTATTGCAACATTTTTGTGTCAGTCTTACCTATATGTTACAATCAGTTCTATTTTTGTTGTGTTGGTATTGTTTTGTATGTATTAACTGCTAAATTTTAAGGTTAAATTTTATTACGATATCTATCATTTATATGTATATATGCCAAGGTTAAGATGTTACCAAAGCAATAACTAGATTAGTAAAATCACAGAGAAAATTGACGCTTCTTTTTCTGGTCATACGAAATAAAGGAGAATATGTCAAAAATCCGACAGCCTACAAAATACAGTGCAGAAGGAATACTAAAAAAATGGGTAGAACGCATTATGTTATCAAAAGAAAAAGGATGAATCAATATAAATATAAATAATCAATATAAATGTTATTTCGTAATCAATTTGCACACAAAACCGGTTTTCCCTTGATAGATGTTAATTGAAGCCCATTTTTAAAAATTCTGACTAACATTTTCTCCTAGAACGATTGCAAATGTAAGAACATCCAGTAATAACAAACTTTCTTATACAAAAAAAAAAAAAAAAAAAAAAATGAATATGACTTTTAAAATAATACTATTTTGAAGCTGAAGAATTTTTGTGAGGAGTTATTCTCTTCTTTGAGGATTCAAATTGTGGCAGAATATCTCTGGTTTATTCATAACGATGACTTCCTGAATGTTGCCAACAGGCCACCTTGCAGTTTAATTACGAAGTTAATTTACTCGACTTTAAGTTAAAAATTACACAGCCCTACGAAATTGAAGTTGACGAAATTTGATTTCATGATTTTAGCTGAACTTTATGTTTTTTGATGTGCTGAAACCGAAAATGCAGCCCATTTTTCTCTATCACGTACAGATTTTTACCAATACAGGGTGCTTACCGACTCAATTTCTTACATATAACATCATAGCAATAGGTTCGTTGGTTGGTTGGAATGGTTTTACGTCGCACTAGTGCTGCGCTATTACAACAATAGATATCTATAATTAATTAATCATGAAAACATACTATAAAACTTACCATATAATTAAATTGGTGGAAGAGTAATGGAAGAAATTATATAGGTAGGCATCCTGTATTGACATAAATCTATACATGATAGAGAAAAACTGACTTCATTTTCGGTTTTAGCACACCAAAAAACATAAAGATCAGTCAAAATTATAAAATCAAAATTTTTACATGTCGACCTGTATTATTATTTAAGAACTTCATAAAATATTCCAAAGCAATACAAGATTGATAGATTTAAAACGACTTACCGGGCAAAGAACGAAGCTGCAGCAGAAGGCTGTGTGACACCGAAAGGCGAATTTCCACACGGTGTGCTGTAGGACGTCCCTTGCAACAAAGAATGCTGGGAACATCCTCCAAACGACAATGAATGCGGAAAATGCCTCCATGCTGCTTCTTCCCTCTGCTTTAAAAGTTTCTCTGCTTCTGATGCTTGCCTCCAAGCCTGCTCACAGATAGCTCTTTCCTCGTCAGATAGACCAGAGAAAGGATCTTTGTCACTATGTTCACTGTAACCACTGGATGGAGAGATTAGTGCCTGTTGAGCCCGACTAAGCACATGCTGTCTGGAAGGATTGGACGAAGAAGAAGATGTACTAGGCAACCGTGGGTGACTGGAAATTTGAGGCTCTTGCAATATAGAGGGATTTTCTAGTGGTAAAGGAGGTATCTGTAGAAGATAAAACTAGAGTATATGAGTATTTAATATAAAATATCTCTGGAACAGAAATTAAGAGTATATAAGTATTTATAATAGAACATCTCTTCATCAATAAAATAGACTAGAAATATATAATATTTTTGAATATCTTTAAACTTAATATATATAGCACAGAAAATTAGAGTAAAACAGTATTTATAATAGCTAATCCTTTGAACAGAATATATATATGTATATATATATATATATATACCAATTTGCTTTTTATAATATCTTTAAAAAATATGATTGTATGAAAATTTATAATATAGTATCTCTAGAACAGAAAAAGATAATATATGTGCGACGCATCTTTTCAATGATTGACATATGGATTATAAATAAAGAATTGGTGTACAATAAATGTTTAAATATAAAACCTCTTTACACGCTATAAAATAAGGGAAAGCCCCACAGTTTCGAAAAGACGTGACCTTTCTTATTCAGGTGCGTAAACGTGTGCCTGTAACGTAAGACGGGAAACACCTATCTTTCAGTCTTGCTTTTGCATCCAAGTTATATTTTCTAAAAATATATGTAGCCCTACTGTTATGCAGCGATAAAAAAAAAAAAAAAATGCGATACTGTAAACATAAAAACTTATTTACACACCATAAAATTAATGCATGCACTACCAGTTTCAAAGGAGCGCATAAAAACGTTTTGCACATGAAGAAGAAAGGCTACAGCCTTTCGAAACCAGTAGTGCTTCCCATTTTTATGGTGTATAAAGAAGTTTTATGTTAAGACATACAAATATTCATTTTCAATACTACATTACATTTAGAAGCAATTAAAACTTGAAATATTGTTAAATTTTAAGCGAAACTTTAAAATATATAGTGCAACATCGATATAGTTTCATTTTATTATTCCTCACCTTTGAAATTAGTACAGCTTTTCTGTTCTTAAAATTTTGTTCACTTTTAGAACCGATAAAACAAATAATGGATATTTATATCAAGAAAAAAAAATCTTAAATTAAAAATACCGGATTATAAAACAAAATATTTTTTCAAAATGTTCAAAAAATCAGTAATAGATTTTTATAACAACATGAATATACCATGTTGTCAACTATCTAGTTCAGCTCTAAAGTATCGAGCCGATAGATATTTATTCTGTAACTATGGATAATGCAAACTGAGGAAGTTCGTTGCAAATATACCTATTTATATAAGACAGTGTCTAGAAAACTCTGGAGAATATATTGAGTTGTAACTTTTGGAAAAAATAGTGTATAATATATTACATATGTGGAGAGAAAAAAATATAGTTTATATCTGCAATAATTTAAGAATAAAAAATATAAAGAATAAGGAGTTACTTTCCGTCCTCTTATAATTATTCAAGTCAATTAATTTTTACCATGTTTTTTATCATTTTCTATTCTTGTTTGTATGTTTGTTTGTTTGTTTGTTTGTCCGGTACGAACCTTGCAATCGAATTTTAACTAACTTCCCTACTAGCTAAACATTTGAAACTTTCACAGTAGCTCAGAACCCGGTGACAACACTATACTTCGAAGACCGATTTTCGAATTTTTGATTAGTTTTCTTATAATTAATTAAAATATAAAAATAGTAACATAATAATAGCGTTAAAATAGCCATTAAAATATTTGCTATAATTTAATTGTTGCCAAAAAAAAAAAAAAAAAAAAAACGAGTTTTCTTTCGACATAAAAATAAATACATTTAATTAAAGGTGAACGTTAAAAAATTATAAAAAGTTAAATTATGCATCTCAAGAAAATTGACGTCATTATTATTTTAAAAATTTTATGCACATTGATAAAGTACTACAACTATGATTCATCAGAAAATGTAAAACTTGGTATTTAAAAAGTTTTTTTTAATCTTATAATTATTATGTGTCACTATGAATGACCCAATATTTGTAACTTCGAACAAATATATACTTAGGAACACTTTTTTATTAAAATTTATTCAGACCACCTTATAAAAAATGTGTAGTTTATATTTAATTGATTTTACAAGCCTTGATAAACAAGCATTTGTTTTAACGAAATTATCATTTAACCCCTTTTCAATTCTCTTACATTAATTACAAATTTAATTATTAGTGAAATGCCATTTACTTGAAAAGATAGTAACCATATTCTTTAATCTCAAACATAAGAGAGGCGTGAAGAGGCACACACAATTTGAGGAGAAGAATATCACTTTAAAAAGTCAAAAGCACATAAAACTTGTGTAATGTTGAATAGAATTTTAGAAAATGTTGACACAAAATGCATGCAGATGTAATGAGAGAGAATAAATTTACATTACACATAGTTATTTTAAGCGATTTAGTAGTGAGTGAAAATATCCAATTCATTATAAAATGAATGATTAATTATTTCATGTTATTGTTTAAAATGAGAATAGAAAAGTAAAACGAATATGATATTTTAATTTGTAAAGATTATTGTTCATGGTATTGCTGTGTTTGGTGTTGCGGAAAAAGGCCGATTGACTACTCTTGGGTCATTGGCCTGAGAGGGAGTGCCTTCCGTGGAGGTCTTTTAAGGAGTCCTAGCTGGTATTTACGCAAGTTTCGGAGAAAACCCCGGAAAACTCCGAACGGCTAGGCCGACGAGCGCGATTTAGGATCGATCCAGGCACCTCATGTTATTATTGTTCAAGATTAACACACGTTTTTAATCATACTCAAATACAGTGGTCAAATAGACAGTGTTATCAGATTTGGGTATTTTTTTATTCAATACGTACCACTACATTTTAATTGTAACAGCTGCTTAATCACTTCGAAAAGCAATCATTTATTATATCAAGTACCACTTCTCAAAGTTATTGGTGATTATTAAATAAAAAAAAAAAAAAATCCCCATCTATGGCAGCACTGCGAATTGAAGATCATATTAAATATTATAATTATATGATCTTCTGTTTTGTTTTATGGTAAACTGACGTGGCTTTCAAACAAATGACTGTTATATTGCTTTTCAGTAAAAGAAAATTTAATTAATACCTCTATATATTTATAAAACTTTGCATTACAAGTACAAACTTTTACATTTATAGTTTGTCTTAATATAAAATAATTTAGAAAAGCCCTTTCAAAAGTTGCACCCAATAGTAAAGATTGAACTAAATTTGGAATGCTCTTCATAATGTTTATACATTTTATACACACCATATTAAATTTAATACAGTAAAAATAATGCACAAAAAAGTATATATGTGTTATTATAATATTATTACATAAATATTAATCATATTTAACCACATTTCAAATAATGGATGAATTCTTTAGTTAATTAAAATAATCAGGAAATGTAAAACTAAAATGGACGTGATCTGGGCAGTTAGAGATTATCGAGTGCATAGAAAATTAAGCAAAAAAAAAAAATAAATATATATAAATGGTAACGAATATAGAAATTATTTCATGTTCAGAGTTTTTGTTATTAACTTTAATCATGTACATCCTAACTTTTCAAAAATACTAATTTCTGTTGTATGTATAAAGTTTATGTTATAAAGTAATTATTTGCTTTTCACATAAATATTCAATGTATCATGCTTTAAGTAAAAAATATAAGAAAAATCTAGGTGTATTTTATATAAATATCACTGCGCTGAAAAAAAAAAAAAAAAAAAAAAAAAAAAAAAAATTTCGAGCCCTGGTACCATTCCTGCTGCATCTTATATAAAATGACCTCCTGAACCCGAATATGACCAACATTTTGCCCAGTCACTCACCGTTTTCTAGGGACGTCACCCCCTCTCTCAATTTTTATCACTGTTCGGCAACTTTATGGCTATGAATTTGATTTGAATAATGAAAAACTATTATTTTAGCACTTAAAAACAAAAAACAAATGTAATGTATAGTAAATAATAATAATTAACAAAGTACAATAAATGTAATTTATAATTTCAGTGGCAAATCACCCCCTCCATAAATTTTCCTCTTGCTGCAAATATTCATATTTTAGAGTTTTTTCACTTCTGTAGCACCTCATAACATATTTACCAGTTCGGTGTATTTAAGCAATTTAAACTTCAAATTTAATTTTATTCTATACATATTTTTACTACAAATATTTAAATGTTATATAAAACTTTTGAACTTTTTCCCATTCGAGAGGGAAAAATCGAAAGTTTTGAAGAGAAAAATCCCACTATCAACAGAATCTAAAGCGAACTAAACATTCTTGAGGGATTAAATGGAAACCGTGGTAAATGTTGACACAGGATGTAATGAAATTTCAAGAGTGAAATATTTTCAGTATCTCTGGTTGTCCGGAGATATGTGAAGCGTTGGGAGGAGTAATTGTTAGAGTAAACTGCCTTACAAATATTATACAGAATAATGAGAACAAGTAAATTGCAGAAAACTAAAGAGCATTTAGAATTTTGCAACTAAATATTTTACATTGAAATTGGTTTTGAAAATTCAAGTTTTAACAATTATAATTTTTCATAGTATAAAAAGAAAAAGAAAAAATGAATTAAATATTTTCCTTTCCCCCCCCCCCCCCGCCTTTTTTCCAAAAAATAACTATGAGAATTATACTACAGATATAAAATCAAACAAATATTTTATACTATTTAATATACTGTATGAATTACGTTTTGAAATATAACAGTAAGGAAATTTATTAAGAAATTAATATTTAATTTTTTACAAGTTTTTTTTTTTTTTATTATCTAAACATGCATTTAAAAAATCTTTTCATGGAGTAAAAATAATACAAAAGAAATTCTGAAATTCTTGTTCATTTAATATATGTATGAATCTACGAATCAAGAAAGAAATAATATCAAATGCAAAACTTCATATTTTTAAAATAACATTTGTTTAAGTCACACAAGGTAAAAATCCACACTTCTGAAATTCGTTTGCACACACACAGATATATATATATATTGAATAATAATAAAAGAAACATTATTATCAAGGATGTATATTTCATCTGCTGTTACGTATACATGTTATCAATACTTCTGTGTGTAGAATTACAGTCATAAACTCATAAATAACGTATGTTATAATTATTGATAATATTTCAATAACAATGAAAATTTTAAAAAATCTTTTCTAAAAAACACATAGATATTTAATCTATAATAAACATTATTTGTAAAAAATCTGAAAGAAATATATATATATATAATAACAATTTATAAAACAAAAAATTATTATTTTATTTTTTAAATATTATTCTAGTGTGTGTAAGAAGAGGAGAAAAAAAAGACTATAAGCACAAAAGCATTTTAGAATGTATAATAACATCTGTTTACGTCATATTACGGAATCATCTACATTTGCTTTTAAAACCAACGTTTATTTTTGTAATGTTAATTTGTACACCTACCACTTTTCTATTGAATAATAAAAAAAAAAAAAAAAAAACGCTACGAACAGAAATATTTCATACAGTTTCTGCAAAAACTACTTTAATTTTGTTCTTAAAACTTTTTCTTCGATCTATCTTTCCTTTCAAGAAATCCTACTACAAAGATAACCGCTTCAGTAAAAATGTTCTTTATTTTGTATATGTGTTTGTATGTAAAATATAATCTCACACTGTTTTTACAAACACTGTTTTAAAGTATCTTAATATATATTAACAACAATCATTCCATACAATAAAAATGATACCGAAGAAATTTTGAATTTCTTATATTTTAATATAAGTGCGAATCAAAAAAAAAGAAATAATGCCGAAGACTAAACTTTATGCCTTCGTAATAGCATTTGTTTAAGTGAAACAAGGGAAACATCGTCATTTCTAAAGTTTATTTGCGCATATATTGAATTATAAAAAAACATCAGGATTAGTAATGTATTTTTCATTAGTTTTTACGTACACTGAGAAAAAATCTGTAACTGACATCTAGAATCTAAATTGTGGCTCGAGAAAAAATAGTACCATGTCATCCTTATAAATTCTAGTCCCCTTGGAAAGTGAGTTTTAGAAGCCTCTATTAGAATTCTAAAGCGTTTACATATATTATCGAAGGCAAAGTTATTTAAAAATTTCTGAAAATAAATCAGACTACAAGAGGCGGGATTGAGCGACGTGGTTTATGATCCAATTCTAGAAAATCAAGCGAGAATTTCTCGTAGTACAAAAGATTCAGACAATTCGGAACATTCAGAATATTGTTTCACCATCTAGAAATGTGTAAACTAGAAATTCTTGATCATTTCGTCTATTCAGTTTATTTGCGTGCCTTATGCGCATAGCTCAGAAATCGGGATTTAGAAAATGGCCACTTATTCATTCTAGAAGAAGGCGGTATATATATTTTTTTCTCAATGTACGCTGCACACTATCTGCATCAATATCTGTGAGTAATAATATTTTAAAGAAAATGAGATTTTTAGAAAATCTTTTCCAAGCAACGAACAATAAAAACAAATATTTAATCTATAACAAACAATATTTTAAAAGTCTAAAAAAAACCACCTAATGCAATAAAAAGCAATGTTAATTTTTCTTTTTGAAATTATTATTCTAGTGTGTATAATAATAATAATAATAATAATAATAATAATAATAATAATAAAAATACAAGACATAATATATTTTATAATAACCTTTGTCTATGTCACACATCGGAAACATCCACATTTGTAGGATCATCTTTCAGGATCAATGTGTATTTTTGCAATATTTATCCGCACATAAACCACTTCTCTATTGAATGCTAAAAATAACGGCATGACCAAAAATGTTTTATAAATCTTCTGAAAAAACTATTTTAGTTTTGTTCTTAAAACTTTTTCTTCGCTATATCTTTCCGTTTCCTTTGAAGAAACCCTACTACACAAAGTCAACTGCTTCGATAGAAATGTTCCCTATTTTGTATACGCATTTTATGTAAACTATAAACACACGCTATAAAGTCATTAAATATTCCCGATAAAAATTATAGATATATTTGATATAGTTTGTTTAAAAAGAAATAAATAACGCAATTGTATCAAGTATACATGATATAACTAAGTATAATTTTTTTTTTTAAATTAATATTTTCGAATAAAATGTGTCTGGGAAAAATAAAGGAATATTTTATATTTAAAATGCACTGTTTAATGATACTTAAATGTGCTTATAAAAGATCATTTTAAATGATAAAAACAGAAGGATATAAACACTATTTTTAAGAATACTAGAAAAAGTAGTACTATCTTGCATTATGCTGACAGAGGTGCCTGAAGAGTAAACATTTCTGGTTTTCAGCATTTAAAATTCTATTTTTCATTTCATGAATACTCTTTTCTTTTATCGGATCCTTTTGGTTAATTTATCTCTTTCCATTTCTATTAATTGATGAATGTTTTTTTTGGTTTAATGGACTTTGCAAATTATCTCACCGTTAGGCTTATGTGTTATGTTTGTATCATTTCTCTTCTGCGTAAGTACTTTAATATGTTTTTACTAATCAGTGTAATCAAGTTACATTATCATCGTGACAATAATTTTATTCGAAATACATCTCATTTAAAATTTCATATGTTGGTATTCTTTCATTTGCTGAGTGTTGCAAAGGAATTAAATTAATCAAATTATATATATATAATAGTTTTTATAATAGCATGTGTTTATACAACACATAGGGAACATTCACCTTTGTTAGCTTTTACAATCAACGTCTTTTTTGTAAAGTTTATGTACAGTCACCCAAAAAAAAAAACGCCACCCCCCACCTAATTTTGCCGTAAATTACCGTAGAAACATGCGACTGGTACCAATCAGTTTGTAATAACGTCTAGTTTATAATGTTATAGTTAGATTTTACTTAGGGGGTCGTCTACATATTAAAACTGACATCAACTTCATTTTTTTCAATGGTAACCCCCGTTTTTTATAATTTATTTGAATTCTTTGGATCAAATCATCACGGAAAATGGTATAGTTTATATATTTCGCTCAATTTTTCATAGAGTTATAAGCTGTCAAAGTTTGGGGATGCTAATGTTAAATGAATGTGACAAACATTAAATCATATTTTCCGAAATAATTATGATATTTAAATTCTGTTTTTTTTATTCGTTAGAATGAAGTGACCCAAACATATTCCATGCAAATTTTTGCTAAAAAAACATTTTTTGAATTATGAAAATTATTAATAAATTCATATTTGAAAAAATTATGAATTATGACCTGTGTTAATTTTTGCACGAATAGAACGGGCATCATCAAAAACATGGGTTTCCAAATTTACAGCTCGTTCCTAATATTATTTTTTGAGTTACAGTGATATTTCACTTTTTATTCCTGTTAGGGGGCCGTCACTTGTTATAATCTGTATCCTCTATAAGTAAATGTTTGTATATAATTTGACGGAAAACTATTTTAAATTACCTTTATGTTATTTTTTTTGTTTCCTAAGCAATATTTCGATGTTTATTATATAAATTGGCATATTTTTGTAAAGTTATCACAATGTAGGTGAGGGATTGTGAAAGAATTTCAAAAGAAAAGCCCCGCCTCTGATTCGCTGAAACACTATTAAAAAAAAAAGACTAATTTGCATATTCCTATTTGACTCTATATGTATGTGACGCTGGTATGCATAAATCACAATGGTATTTACTACATCGATTATTGAAGACAAAACTTAAATGATTTAATTACAAATATGCAAAATTATTTTGTTTTATATTATAAAGTTTTAGAAAATTTGTGAAAAGGCGTGGCTTACGGTACAATAGAGGAATATATCCGATCCTAATATGTTAAGTCTTTCTTCATAAGTATTAAATATCTTTTTCTAGTTTTTCGCTGCTAAAATTCTATCTTAACCCTGTTACACTTTTTTTCGCATTTCAATATTCAAGAGTACGTACACTTCTAGTTAAATATCATGTTTTAGAAAACACGGTACAGCGAAACTGATTGCATGAAACAGCAATTATGCATTCGACAACCGTTTTATTATTATTATTATGAATATTTAATAATTTTAAAAAGATTTTTTACCATGAATTTTCTGTTTAAATTTTGTTGTGACATATTTGCATTTGGTTACTGTACCGTTTGTAAGCTTTGTGTTATTTAAAATTTATCCCATAATGTAACATAATAAAATATCAAATTTCTATTAAAAGTTTTTTAATGCAGATTCAAATAGTGAAAAATCGGTTTATTATTTATTTTTATTTATTTATTTATTTATTTATTTTTTTAAGTTTATAAGATCTATTATTGGAACATAGCTCAACAGTATTTATTTTCAATTTCCTAATCACGAAATCAAAGTCACAGTTATTATGAAATAAAAATTTAAAACAAAGGAATTGTCTTATTACTTTCAAATATATAGATATTGATCTTACAGGGATGGAACACGGGCGCAGAATTCATACCGGAATCTGTTTAAGAAATTTTACTACCTATAATATCGTTGATTTAAGAAGTAGAAAATTTTCTTACATTGACAGTGGTATGAATACTGCGCCCGTGTTCCATCCCTGATCTTACAGAATCCTGAAATTTCATTTAAAAGACTTTAAACGTCTAAATTTAAAAATTCAAAATAAAATAAATTAATCTAAATGCTTTTAAAGTTGAAACGGGAAGATTTCAAAATATATGAAAATTGGCATTTGTGTTTTGAACATTTTGGTGCGGCAGATATTAAAAACAATATTTTAATGATGAGCTGAACCTGAGCTTAAGAGAGGGCGGATCCAGCTATTTAGCACGAGTGATATCACCTGACTAAAACCAGAATAAACAACATTTTAATTTATTACGGGGTATTTTTAGCCCACTGTTATTCTTTTTTTTTTTTTTTTTTCAAACTTCAACACTAGCTACAGTACGCTTACGTCCTATTTACATTAAGCTTTGATATGGAAGCTATGTTGCTGTTTTTCGATGCTGCGAAATTTACAAAATATATTTCTGTTAATATACTATACAGATAGAAGAATAATTATATAATATCAACAAAACTTCTTTAATCAATATGTTTATATACATTACTGTATGGAAATGTTTATATATGAATATTGTATTTATTTTTAATGAGAAATATAAACACAAAATACTAAAAAAAAGAAGAAAATGTGTTATAAATTTTTTATAATTCAAGCAAAATATATATGCATACTTGCCAACCTAACCCGTAACATTGTTAGTTCCCCCCCCCCCTGTGTGTACACAATTTAATTTTTAGAGTAATTAACTTCAAATACATTTACGATTAACTCATTGAGCGCCACGCGAATTCTTATGGAAATCCCATTCAGGCCACACGTGCTGCTTAGAAGCGTGTTATGTTTATCGAGTTTCAATAAACCCCATTAGGCCTTAACGATATAATCCTATAAAAATCCTATTAAAAAAAAAAAAAAAAAAAAAAAAAACAAAAAACATGAAGTAAATTTTAAATAAAGTGTCAGTAATTACTTAAAATTATGTAAGTTCTGTAGTTTTATATCATATTTTACACTGCCGGCTGACTTGGCCTAAATGGAAAGATCAGTGTCAGCCACCGATGGCTGACATGGCGCTAAAAAGACTGATGTGAAAAAAATGTACGGAAAGGGGCGGGACCAGTAATCTTCCGGGTTAGGTTGACAAGAATGTATATACATAGAGCAATGCCAGAAAATGTTCTTTATTTTTCATGAACCAGATGAATGGTACTTTTTTTCTGAATAGTCTATGTATTAAACATAATGCTGCTTTAAATACCCTTTAAATGAAAAGTTTTATTACATAAAGTAATTTTCTGGCACTCTACAGCTCCCAAATGACACACAATACGAAACCCCGCCCTTTTCCAGTGTTTAAAGGGTATTAACGTTTAATATGCTTTCTATTCGTTTTGATCTTTCCTCCTCCTCCTTATCTTCTTTTTTCCTTAAGAAAAAAGAGTTATGTAACATTTTGACCTTTTCAAGTGAAGATTTAGATTAAGGGTAGTCAGCCTTTCTACACCCACCGTCCACTTCGGTATCTGCGTTAAAGAGTAGAATTTTAGAACATCCCATTAAGCAGTAGGATTTATTATTTTGCATATTAATTTGTTACACATTATAAAATATAAAAGCAAAAGAATATCGTGCAGATTTATGTAAAAGTTTTTAATAATGTCATGAAAAAATAAATAATTAATTAAAAAATAAATAAATAAAAATAAAAAAATCTGTTTTAATATTTTTAAAAAGTCAATTAAATTAAAGAAAATGAAAGTACTGCAGTATCAAAACAAACTCCCATTGTCACTGTAAAACGGCCGTGGGAACCAGGTTGAGTGCCGCCGTTTCAGACAATTATACGGCAGCTTGAGTTAAAATAATTTTGAATTTTCAAACAAATTTAAAACCATTCACCTTTTTTTTTCTCTTTTGATAGATATTTTAATATCTATTCAAGCTATTTAATTTTCTTCGTATGAAGTGAACTACCTGATGTTTAATCAATAGAAACCAATAAAAATCTTTTAATTCATAAACGAACTCAGAAAGTTCTGTGAATTAGTCATTTTTTTTAATTTTATAATTAACATTTCTTAATTTTTTTTCCCGTGTGAAACTTAATAAATAATGTATAATGGGTGGTAGATCATGATTTATATATTCTATATGTATAGACGGACCCCTAATACATTTTCACGTGTAACGCTACTTAAAATTGATTTAAGGTATATAAATAGGTATGTTTTTCGAACCGCTTTGATCTCAGAAATCTGAATATGAAGTCAAAAATAGGGGTTGCTATTGGAAAAAAATGCAGTTAATGCCAGTTTTAATATGTAGACGACCCCATAGGCAAAATGTAACTATACCGTTATAAACTAGATGTTATTACAAATCGATCGGTACCAGTCAAATGTTTCTACGATAATTTACGGCGAAATTAGGTGGGGGGGGGGGGGGTGGCGTTTTTTTTTTTGGGTGACTGTATACATATACCGCTTTTCTATTAATAAAACAACGCCATCATTAGAATGGTATCAGACAGCTGCTGCAAAAATCGTATATATATATATATATATATATACATATATATAAATTTGCATATATTGTTCATAACACTGTTTCTTAGCTATGATTTAACTTGCTTTTAAAGAAAAACCTTTTACCGAATTGCTAAGTGAATAGCTTCAATTAAATTGTCTCTACTTTTTATGAATTTATCTGTACTTTATGAACAAATATACAATAAAAATGCATCAAGCATATGAGATAGAACTAACTATAATCTTTAAAAATTAAGATTTGAGAATTATATTTATCTGGAAAAAACAAAGGAATATTTAATTTTTAAGAAATACTATTTAATAATATTTAAATGTTCTTGTAAAACATGATTTCAAACAATGAAAACAAAATAAAATAAACACATTTCTTATTCTAGTATATGTAGGGATACTAGAAAAAAGTAATGCCAAGCAAAAAACTTTAAGTTTTCGTAATGGTATTTGTTGACAACCCACATGGAAATCATTTACATTTGTTAGCCTTTACAACCAATGTCTTTGTAAACTTTATCTGCACATATACCAATTTTCCATTGATTAATAAAATAACGCCATGATCAGAGGGTATCATACTGGTTCTTCAAAACTATTTTCGTATTGTCTCATAATTTTTTTCTTCGATATAACTTTGTTTTTCCTTTGAAGAAACACAATTTCAAAGACAACTGCTTAGCTAGAAAAGTTCCCTGGTTTATAAATGCATTTTATATAAATCATAAACACACGCTATAAAATCCTCAAATACTCACGATTAAATGGTAGATATATTTGATATAGTTTGTTTAAAAACAAATAAATAACGTAATTGCACCACGTATACATGATAAAACTAAATATAATGTTTTTTTAAAAAATTAATATTTAAGAATAATATTTGTCTGAAAAAACAAAGGAATACTTAATTTTTAAAAAACATTGTTTAGTGATATTTAAATATGCTTATAAACAATTATTTTAAACAATAAAAACATAATAATCTAAACACTTTTTTCTTATTCTAGTATATATAGGGATACTAGCAAAAAAAATGGCAAACAAAAAAACTTTAAGTTTTCGTAATGTCATTTGTTTACACCACACATGGGAAACATTCACATTTGTTAGCCTTTACAACCAACGTCTTTCTTTGTAAACTTTATCTGCACATATACCACTTTTCTATTGAATAATAAAACAAAGCCATGATCAGAGAGGTATCATACAGCTGCTGCAAAAAACTATTTTCGTACTGTTCTTAAAACTTTTTCTTCGACATATACTTCCTTCCTTTTGAAGAAAACCCTTTTTCTACCCAATTCCAATGGCGTGATCACAAATAATGTGGATTTTTTTTCTTCTACTTTTTCATTTCCATAAAAATAATAGAATGGACATAAAACGTAGGAAAAGCAATATGTTCTAACTCGAGGGATATAACTGGAAAAGAATCTTCAATAAATTCGGTTTTGGTTATGCAGTTGAAGAAAGACGTGCTCGAATTTTTCTTTCTTTTCTTTTTTCTTTTTCTTTCTTTTTTTTTTTTTTTTTTTTTTTTTTTAAACTTTAGAAATAATATGACAGAAGTTTTTGTATATTTAAGATTAAAAAAATAGAAAAAAAAAATGATGGTAAATGATAATGTTACTCCTTTGTAAAAGTCACTTGTAAATGGTTATTATATAATTATATATGTAATTATATAATAACCGTTTACAAGTAACTTTTACAAAGGAGTGACATTATTTCCTTAATCGAGTATAAACATATTTCTTAATAAAACAAAGAACATAAATAAAATTTTAACTAAGAAGTGAAAAACTAGAAGGCGATTAAAAAAAATGAGTAAGAGAGATTGGGAGAGAGTTAAAAATAATTATTTTTTTCTGACCTTTTTTATTATTTGCATACATAACATATATAACTTAGCAATACTTATTTTTAATAATAACAGGAGAATTGGCGTTGGAATATTAAAACCCGAATAAACTAATACGTCAGAAACGCCAAAAGAAAAATATTTGCGATGCATAGAGCTGTTTCAGTAGCCTTAAGCGTACCGTCTTCAGTGCAAAAAAGAATTCTGAATCTGGAAAAGTGCTCGTATATATAGGAGAGGGACCGAATTTAGTTCAACCAATAGGATTACGGGAAAAGTGGAGTGTGTGGCCAATAGGAATTTAGGAATGTTATCTGTGTAAACAGTAGAAAAATTAAGAAAATGTGGACTGAATGTAAATTTTCCAACAATCAGACAAATAGGGAACAGCGAAATCACAATTTACAAGGTTTATAAAATTTTTATAAATATGAAAAGCTTCAAAGAAATCGAGTTCATGAATGGATTTAGGTCTCCAAATTATTTTAGCTGAATTAAATTAATTATGATATAATAAATGATATAATGAATTTATGATATAATTTTCCTCTAATAACCACGTAATGCATGAGAAAGGAATGGGTTTATATAACAACTTTCAAGAAAATCATTAGAGCCGTTTTTGAGATAAAAACTTTTACCAAAACTCAATTTTTGACAAAAAAAACAGTAATTACATACAAAAGGATATTTAAAAGTGAATTAATATGGCGAGTTTAAAAAAAATCCGTACAGCCGTTTTTAAAGTAACGTGCTCGCAAGACCTGGAATTGAGCTATTGATACAGGACGCCTATCAATTTTCCTGAACTAACCGACTATATCATTCGAAAGGGCATCTAATAGAGTGTTTATATAGAAAAAATTGAAGAAAATCGTTATAGCCGTTTTTGAGATACGGAGTTACGGTCCCACTTCTGGTTTCCGATTACCCATTTCTGGTTTTTCAATTTTCATCAAAATTTTGAAAATACCTCTTTACAGCTGACCTTTCTGAATTCTGAAGTTTTGAAGTCCTATCTTTATTAGTTTCGGAGATATAATAGCCAGAATATTCCATACATACATACATATACACATACAAAGTGAGACACACTGATCAATTGCTAGAAAACAGTTTATTGGACTCAGGAGACCTTAAAACGTGTAAATCAGGTGGGATCTCGATATCGAATTTTTGGACCGAATACAATACTTCCATTACCCACGGCAGTAGTGTAATGGAAGTAATAAAAAAATGTTTTGTTATCAAAAGAACAAATTTAAGTAAACCACCATTTTGAAAATTGCTGATTTCATTTACAACACAAACATTTTTCCTGTTAGCTAAATTTATTTGTTCTGCATATTTTAATATTATAAATTCTTAATATAATTTATGCTTATTTTTCACAAGATGGAATTCTGTATATATATATTTTTAATTCATTCTCATAAAATGAAAGAACAAAAATCAATTTAAAATGTACATTTATGATTACAAAAATGATAACATTTTACCAACCAAGTAGAGTAATTTTTCTTTTAGAAATGTAAAATTAAAACTTTTCTAATATCATTTTTTATCTTTTTGTTATAAAAAAATACATCAAAAAATGAAGCGAGTCTTCTTTAATTTCGTCGTTGAAGTAATTCAGTTAAAATCAAGAGCAATGTTGAATTATATTTCGTATCTTGATAATTGAATTTATTTTTATCCTTTAAGGGGACGACGGATACACTATATAACAACATAGCTGCCAATATTTTAATTTATACTTTTAGCACCGCCTTTATTTCGCACCACTTTATTATAGAAAATTTTACTCCAATATATAACTTCGATAAAATAAGAGGTGCAAAAAAAAGGCGGGGCTAAAAATACTCCGGAATAAATTAAAATATTGGCAGATATGTACCAATAGTTGGACAGTTTCGAATTTAGACATTTTATTGAATATCTAGAAAAAATATTTAGCTATTATATTGGAACTTTAAAAATATAAAGACCATCTTACACCTCAAGTATTTCCGCTAAGGTTTTGTACTGAACAGGAAAAATGTATCTGTAAAAAAATAAACAATAATCAAAATGCTTTCAATCATCCTGTAAAAAGTAATGCTTCAAACACGTTTTGACTGCATCACGTGATTATGAGAATTCTTCGAATTATCTGTATGTTTTATAAGGCTACCACATATATTCATAGAAATAATTGTTTCTTTAAAAAATCTGAAAATAAAATAACACGTAAGGTATTAGACCCAATGCAAAGCTATTTTTAGAAAACATTCTACATTAGACATAGCATACTGTAATCAGAATGCAAATATGTTAAATACCTTTCGAAATATGAGCCCTTTTACTAAATAATTTTCAACTGCGCATGCGCAAATTAAAAAAAAATTCATTTGCATAATTTAATAGCCAAATGTATTGAGCTACGTATATGAAAACCCCAAATAAATATCTTGTAAATTAAAAAAAACTATGACAGACAGAATGAACAGAATTTCAGTCCTCTCAAAATAAAAGCTAAACTTAAAGAGGTTTTATTCATATTTTTATTTTGATTCAATCAATTATAATACAATATTCGTCGATTCTAAATAAATATTGATAAACCCCTCTATCACCTTCCTTTTTTGTTAAAACAATATTTTTGTGAATTCGACGGACACATTTTCTGAAAAAGTAACTCAGTAATTTTATTTGAATTTTGCACACTTCTTTAAAATGGAATTGACTAGTGCTTGTACGAAGGATAAAAAATAAATAAATAAATAATAATAATAATTTTTGTCACAGTTATATGCAAAAACAGTAAAATTTCAGGCACATTTTCCCCCACGTATAGCTTTATAAATGTAGTTATAATCTATTTTTGAATTCGATGGACACAATTTCTAATTGACTAATGCTTGAACGAAGGATTAAAAAATTGAATTTTTGTCACAGTCATATACAAAAACGGCTTAATTTCAGGAACATTTTTCCTCACGTATAGCCTTATAAATGTAGTCATTCTCTATTTTTGAATTCGATGTACACAATTTCTAATTGACTAGTGCTTGAACGAAATATTAAAAAAATTGAATTTTTGTCACAGTCATATGCAAAAACAGTGTAATATCAGGCACATTTTCCCCCACGTATAGCCTTATAAATGCAGTCGTAATCTATTTTTCAATTCGATGGACACAATTTCTAATTGACTAGTGCTTGAACAACGGACTAAAACAATTGAATTTTTGTCACATTCATAAGCAAAAACAGCGTAATTTCTGGCACATTTTCCCCCACGTATAGCCTTATAAATGTAGTCGTAATGTATTTTCGAATTCGATGGACACAATTTCTAATTGACTAGTGCTTGAACGAAGGACTAAACAATTGAATTTTTGGCACAATCATAAGCAAAAACAAGGTAATTTCAGGCACATTTCCCCCCACGTATAGCCTTATAAATGTAGTCGTAATCTATTTTCGAATTCGATGGACACAATTTCTAATAAACTAGTGCTTGAACGAAGGACTAAAAAAATTGCACAGTCATAAACAAAAACAGCTAAATTTCAGGCACATTTCCCTCCACGTATAGCTTTATAAATGTAGTCATAATCTATTTTCGAATTCGATGGACAAAATTTCTAATTGACTGGTGATTGAACAAAGGATTAAAAAAATTGAATTTTTGTCACAGTCGTATGCAAAAACAGCGTAATTTCAGGCACATTTTTCCACACGTATAGCCTTATAAATGTAATCGTAATCAAAAAAATAAAATATCCTTTCTTCAAGCACTAGTCAATTCTGTTTTGAAAGAGTGCGCTTATTTTCAGTAAGATCAGTGTATTACTTTTTAAAATATCATGTCAACTTCTTTTCGGAAGGGTCTTTTCTGAAATCGGAACCCATATGTTGAATTTTCAACGAGTTTTTTTTATAAAAAGAATTATAAAATGTTGTTTAAATCGTGTTCTTTTATATCATCAAAATTTTAAATAAAAATATTATTTATTATATTTGAAAGAAAAAAAAAATTAGAGAGAGAAGATAGGTTTTTCTTAGTCATAGAAACCCATGTAACCCTTAGTTTTATTCAGTCGTATGTGCACATTTCGTATTATTTTTAGTATTTGTAAAAGGTTTTACAATAGGAGTGATACAATTTTAAATGGTTAGAATGACAACACTGCGTATTATTTTTTTACATTTCTTGTGTAATTTGTGTTTAGTATGCTATGGCGTTTAATCATGCAAAGATACACGCTTGAACAACGTTTCAAAATTATTAAATTGTTTTATCAAAATCAGTGTTCATATGTAAATACTGAGAGAAATTTTAGAAAAATTCATGAACGACATTATTCAGTTAATCGACTCGATCGATTGTGACTTTTTTTTTGGGGGGGGGGGGAGGGGGGGATATGTTAAGTCACAAGTTTATGCTGATAATCCAATAACAATTCAGCAATTAAAAACCAACATTGAACATGTTATTCGTGAATAACACCAAATTTATGTGAAAGAGTGGTGGAAAATTCGGTTGACAGAATGCAGTATGTACAGAGAAGTCGTGGTGCTCACATGAACGATATAATTTTCATATTTAATGGCATAACGTAAGCTTTCAAATAAAAAATAATGTGTCTCACTGAATATTTTTTTTAATTGTATCACTCTTAATTAAAAACCCTTTATTATTTCTATGAGTCGTAAAATTCTTTGTCCCTTTCGCCATTTTCAAACCACATGTTCAACAAGATATCACTCACCTTTCTACAAAGCACTTTTTTGTTCTGTCTAGAAAACTTTTTCTTCAATATTTCTCCAAATTCCCCCAAAGCCATCGATTGTCTACTATTCCAATATCACAACACTGCCTTGGGCACGAAGAAAATTCTTTTACCCTTTCGACCATCTCCATAAAAATAACCAAAAAGACGTAAATCGGAGAAAAAGCAATATGTTCGAACGAGAGATAAAATTGGCCGAGATCCTCCCTCGAGTTTGGTTTTTTGGTTATAAAACACGAAAGAAACATTCTCTATTTTTATACTTTTATTTTAACGTCGAAGCTATTTTAGTGAAGTGAAAAAAAAATTCTTTTATTAGCAAATAAAATTCAAGAAAAGATTTAGTTTATTGAAGTGATGATTGAAAAGCTCTAATTGAATTAATAACAAAAACCATTCATAAATATTTAATGATTCTTCTTTTTTTTTTAATATCGGAGGTCTTTTTTCTTATTTTTACGAAAATAGTATTATGTAAATTTATAAGTATTTAATTACATTCTTAACTAACTTTTTTTGAGAATGTCTGTTATTTGATTTATTTTTCATTTGCGGTTTTGTTTGCGTTTACAACAGTTTTTATATAAGTACAAAATGCATTTTATTTTTCTTTAAGCAAGCATACTAATATTTATTATTTGGTAGCATTATTTGTTATTTATTATTTGTTAATATACTTTTTTAGAAAAAATTTTGTGTTATTGATATTGTGTTTAAATTTTGTAATATTTATTTATTAAAAAAATAAATAAATAAACCTTTTACGCACTGAATTTTTTAATTTATGCTCTTGAATCAATGCTGATTATTTAAAAAATGCGATCATTTGAATAGTTCACTATGAAGTGCGGTCAAGTAAAACATTGTAAACCTTTTTTGCTATGTTACACAACAATATTGAGGCAGCCTATTTGCCATAACTATGCAGAGAAATGTCCCTGCTCCAACTATGTAACTTTACACATTATGCTATGGTTAGAAATGTTACCAGCAGTAATTATGTAAATTTACATAAATTACTTTGGTTGCACAGTTACAGCTGCTAACATTTCTCTTCATGGATGTGGTATTTCTCTATACCGTAAGCTGCCTCAATATTTTTGTGTAATATTACACATTTTTTTTTACAGTGAAACATTACAAACCAATTATATAAGCTTCATTACATTTACTAAAGAATGTATTTAATTATTTAAATCAAAATGCTAACGCAGTTTATACTTTTTCTTATTTACATTTTTATATGAGATTGTAAATGTGTTAGAATATTCAGTTTATTGTAAAGAATCTTACATATAATATATAACGGTTGTTGCATGACAGACATCTCTTATTTAAAACTTTTCAAGCTAATCTATGTTTAATTTTAGTATTACGAGATCTAAAGTGTCACTTGATTATAAAACTTTTTCATACAGTACATTTCTTTTCAAATACAGTGCTCAGATACATCGCACCGTCCCCTTCATGTACGTTCCTTTGTGACTGGGATAGATGGATCCAAGCGATAGCTAACCATGGGATATTTTTACAATTTCTGTTATGTTGTCGACTTAAGCTATGAAAAGAGCGGCTCTTACAAAGCAATACTAATGCAATGTCTCCAGCATGTAATACGGCGATATGTATGCTACATTGCATTTCCTGCCGCAATTGGAGGGTTTTTCCACATGTGTGGAAAATTTCTACATTGTTAAATGGAGCAATGGAACGTCTCTGCGGTGTCATCAATGACCATTGCGATGTATTTTCAACGTTATACGGATGTAATTCAGCTATAGGGGTAGTATTTCAAAAACTACATTTTAGGGCTGCGGCAAAACATTTATTGGTCCAAATCACCAAAAAATTCAGCCACTTCATAACATTTAATCAGCGTTCATAGTAATAAGGACTACTATTTACATAAAAATATAAATTTACTGAAAACATAAATTTACTGAAAATATAAATTTTACTATTTATATTACTTACTGAAAATTTATACTATTTACTGAATTTATACTATTTACTGAAAATTTATACTATTTACTGAAAATATAAATTTACAAGTTAATATTTCTTTTGTATTACTGGCATTACCTTGAATGGAATAAATCTTAAAATTGTGCAATAATATTTAACTGCATTAAAGCAAGAGTGCTGGAAAAAATAAATAAGAGATATTCGATAAAAATCTTTAAAATATAAATCGGAAATGCTCTCTGACTCGTGTTTTTGAAAAAAATGTCGATTAGTGCAAGAAAGCATATTTGTCTGTGGGATTTTTATCAATATACGATGTTTTAATGGTAAACAGAAAAACCTAAATCTCTAAAACATTATTCTAGGTAATATTTTCTAGTTTTAGAAAATGTTAAGAATGTTCCCCATACGAAAAAAACCTAACTTTTAAGCTTACACTTTAAAATAATCAAAAGAGAATAAATAAGCTGATAGTTACAATTATTCGACTGCAGATTAAATCGAACAATCGATTTTAAGAAAACCAAGCTTAATTTTACAAGCCAAGTCAAAATGCAATTACATTCAGATAATTGCGGAAGCATTCATTTTAAATTCGTCTTTATTTCTTTTACATGACTTTTTTAAATGATGTTTAAAGCAATTTTCGATTTTTTTTTTTTTCTTTTTAGAGGCTGGATGATTAATATCGATAAATGCTTAAACATTACAAGGATTCATTACATGTATATGTGTGTGAAAACGGGTGCAGATTTTAAATGCTGATTTTGAGAAAAAAAATCTTACTTTGTAATGGAAAAATACTTAAACAAAGTACTTTTTTATATTTGTATAAAGTAAAGAAAAGAAAAAAAAAGAAACATAACAAAGTAAAGATAAAGAAGATATTTAGAACATATATTTTATACAATTTCTTATATCATTATAAACTTTATATTGAATATCTAACAATGGAAATTAAATTATTTAAATATCGCTGTAATATTAGGTGTTTTGAAATTATGAGACTAAAATTATTTTTTCAATAAAAATGAAAATGTAAAACGTAAAAGAACAAATAAAGAAAGGATAAAGAAGATATTTAGTACATATATTTAATACAAAGTCTTAAATTAATATTGATTTTGTATTGAATGGAGGATAAATTATGTAATTATCCCACTAATATTTGGTGCTTTGAAATTATGAAGCTAAAATTATGTTAGACTAAAAATGAACATGAAAAACGAAACAGAACAAATAAAGAAAATATACAAATGTTATTTTAGTATATCTATACACAGTCTTAAATTAATATTAACTTGGTATTAAATATCTAACAATGGATAATAGTTTACTTAAATATTGCACTGATATTTGGCGTTTCGAAATTATAGGGCTAAAATTGTATTTGATTAAAAATAAATTTATTATTTTAATCTTAGTAAAAATTTCTTTAAAAACCAATTTTAGCCAAAATTATAAAATTAATATTAACATTACTTTTAAGCTACGTTTACAGTTGCTATTAACCTTCATAAAAAATAAAATTGATATATTTAGACAACAATTTAAGTAAAAAATATATTTTATATTTTACGAAATATTCTTCAGTTACAACGTAATTATGCTTCACTTTTAATAAAGCCGTAAAAATATGAACTATTAATTATAATGATTTGTATTATAGATTGATTTGTATTATATTTGTATCCTACGTATTTAAAAGTAATCTTAAAAATAAATCTTTTTTTTTTCTTCTTTTAACTACGAAAAAAAACTTCTTAAAAAAAAAAAAAAAAAGAAAGAAAGAACAAGAAGAAGATAGAAACTATGTTTTAAAATCTAATGTGCGCAATCCCACCATTTTATAATCGTGGGTATTTTGGACGGTAATATATGATGTTTAAAAAAAGCCTTCGCGTAGGCAAAACAATAAATAAATAAATAAAATATTATTATTATTATTATTATTATTATTATTATTATTATTTTGAAAAAAAAAAATATTTTATAAAATGTAGAAAATAAAAATGAAGTTTTATGTGTTAAATTTAGTGATTTATATTAAATTAGTTATTCTGTTTCCTTTTACTCAAAGATGCAGCAAACCTAATTCGTAGACATTAATTATTTTTCTTTAATGTTCATTATTCTATATTCAAAACTTGGTAAGAACAAATAAACTCTGAATTAATGGCAAGTAAAAATTGTTTTAACACTTTTACTGATATATTAGAATTTAAAATGGTCACCAGTATACCAAATTTAAAAACACTAATTTAACACTTTTTAAGCAGCTTATTTAACGTAAATGTACTACCCTAAACAAAACTCAGTAATTCTCATATAAATAAATAACATAAAACAAAACTTAAGTATTCATTTCCTTATAAGCATTTAAGAAATGCAATACTAAAGGAAACAAAAAATTGCGAAAAATAAATAAAACGTTTTCGGATTTTTTCTGCATATATTTTTTCGTTGCTGAAAACATAACCTCAAGAGTATAGGAAATATATATTTTTACATTTGAATTTCTGCATTTCATCTTGAAGGAAAAAATACACAAAAGCGCGGAAAAAAATATTCATAAAATAAAACTTTCATTTTATAAAATAGCACAAAAATAATCTTTTGTAATTTTCTTTTGTACCATATTCTACTTGATGTTATCTAAATACCGTTTAAATGCTATTAAATTAATCTTTAAATTAATCAATGGAAATGTTAGTGTTTGTTGAATACAGGACTGCTAACACGCAGTAGTTTATCATTACAATATTTCAGTAAAATTATTTCTGTCTTATTTATTTATCGAATTATTGTAAATAAATAAAGCGAAGATTTCAATTAAAAATTACTGGTACTCAAAAATCTGGAGGACTGACAACTTTGAAAATATATTGAAGAAAAAAGCTTTCCTTTAACTTTCTTTTGTTAGAAGTTAAAAAAAAAAAAAAAAAAAAAAAAAAAAAAAAAAATCCTTCTACTAACAAAATTACCTTAACGAAGCATAAAGTTAAAAATATTTTTTTAATTAAATTCTCAACCATTGTAGATCTAAGTAAAATGAATTTTCAAATTCAATTTACAAAAAAGGATATTTTTTTCAAAAATAATGTAGTATAACTTTAAAATAATTGTCGTTTTACACGACAACGAATTTAAAAAAACAGTGTAAACTTGGAAAAAAAAAAAAAAAAAAAAAAAACTTTTTCAGGATAAATTTAAACATTATCATATAAAAGAAAATTAGCAATTAAATGTTTATAAATATTTCTTTTTCGTTGAAAAAAAAAAAAAAAAAGCATTATCAAGAATAAAAAAAATACATATATTTACATTTGAATCTAGATTTATGCGTTTTATCTCATGAAGAATACACAAGAACAGAAAAAAAGTTTTCGTATCCTTTAGAGGGAAACACGTATTTATTGTATCATTTTTGTATCCTATAGTACACGGATTGTTTGGTATAAAACGAAAAAAAAAAAAAAAAAAACTTTAATTTAGAAATGAAATTTTTTGAGGTTATGTGAATTACATCAATGCAAAATTTCTTTTTTTTTTTTCTCCAAAATTAGAATCTAATAGATATTTATTTGTTTTTACTAACAAATATTTTTTTTAACTACATTAACAATGAAAATTAAGTGTTTATATATATTTGAATTCTCAACTACTGAACTTTCTATTCTTTATTTTACTACTTTTAAAAAATATTTTTACTTTCCGAACACTATAGTGAGGAAAGTATTGTAATCATGTCAAAAATCCGAATTCGAGATTTTAATGTTTCTATACGTTTCAAGGTCCAACGAGTCCGTTTTCACTATTTTTACGATGATGTATGCATGTGTGTGTGTATGTATGTGTGTATGTATGTGTGTATGTGTGTGTGTATGTGTGTGTGTATGTATGTGTGTATGTCTGTGAGTGAACACGCTAGCGTCTAAACGCTTTGTTCGAATAAGCTGAAAGTTGGTACGTATATTGTAAGTCACCATATTACGAACCCTGTAGATTTTGGTGAATCTAGCACTTATAGTTTTTTTACAGGCACACAAAGAAAAATTCTTTATCATTATGGCCAAGGGACCAAAATCTTAAAAGTGCGATAGCATCTAAACGCCTTATTCAATTGAGCAAAAACTTTATACACATATTATAGGTCACAGATTCTCAATCTGTATAGATTTTGGAGAATCTAGCACTTATAGTTTTTTTACAGGGACACAAAGAAAAATTCTTTGCCAAATTTTTAAAAGTGTGATAGCGTCTAAACGCCTTATTAATCTCAGCAAAGAATTTGTACACATGTTATAGGTCACATTTGAACCAACTGTATAGATTTTGGTGAACCTAGCACTTACAGTTTTTTTACAGGGACACAAAGAAAAATTCTTTATCTTTATGGCCTATGAGACCAGCGATAGCATCTAAACGCCTTATTCAATTGAGCTGAAAATTTGTATGAATATTATAAATCACTGTTGCACTAACTATAAGCATTTTGGTGAATCTAGCCTTTATAGATTTTTACAGGGACACAACGAAAAATTCTTTATCATTATGATCTAAGGGCTCAAAGTTCAGTAGCGTTAAATAAAACCTCGTGTGATATATGGAGAAAAATACTCAAACACTCTGTTATGGTTTTCTCTTTTTTGTTTGTTTAGCAACTCCTCTTTCTTTAATTTATCTACAAAACTGTTAGTTACTCAATGTTCGGAAAGTCGAGTGGAGTCACTCCAGATTTTTTTAATATGTGTATGTATACATTTATATTTATTCGCTGTGGTTCTGGCATAAAAAGTTAAAAATTCCTCAGCAATAGGTACTTAACTTTATAGAAAACCACAGTTTGCTTGAACAATGCATATTATGAACCTGGTGATAGTATAAATTCCATATGCTTTTATTAATTTTTTCTTTTGACCTCTTTCATATTGTTCATATTCTGAAAATTTCGTGTTTTCAGCCTTTTCCATGTGATCTTATTCTGGTAATTTTCTATAAGTTTATGTATATAAATACACATATTGTGTAACCACGTTTCCTACGACTAGCAGTAAGGACGAATGCAAATGTTTGGAGAGTTGACAAATTGACCGACAGATTGGGATTTGTTAAACATCCAGTCATTAGCGTTACCCTATTGCTTATTTTCTCTCCCCAGCAAGGGGGGATCATCCCAATTTTAACACTGGACGCGTTCAGTCCGCGCTTGCGCAGAAGCTCACATGGCCTCAAGAAATGGGGTAGAATAATAATTTAACGACTCAATAATATAAATATTGCTTTTAAGATCTTTAAAAGATCATTTTAAACATTCTTAATATGTCCATTGCAACTTATTTAGGTTATTTTATTTCAGTCTAAGTTCTAAATTCAGAGTAAAGTATGCAAAAAAACATTTTTAAAAACTTTAAGCATTTTAAAATAATTTCCACTTCCTGGTTTAAGATTTTATTTTATATATTTTTGTATCGTGTCCAAGAGATTATCTATTATATACGAGTGTTCCATCTGCCGACATTTAAAAAAATCATAAAAAATGAATGATCCGGTGGATTCGAAGGCGGTTTGCGAAAAATGTTATTCTCGTGAAGGGGGATTTTTGTAGCTTCAATCGGTGTTTCTTACCTGAGAGAAAACATCTTCACCAATAAAGCTTTATCCACCAATTCAGTATCGCAATTAAAACTGCATGTATGCGCAAGTGTGAGGTAAAATAAGAAATAAGAAGTGTGAATCGTAAAATCATGCAACTATGATTTGCATATTTGTCGCTACGCACCCATGCAGAGCCCTCTATCAACGAAAATATTAACTATTTTTTTTTCTTTATTAGAAAAAAAAAAAAAAAAAAAAAAAAAAAATCTTCACGAGAATAACTTTTTTGCAAGCCACGTTCAATTATACCAATTTCTCCAAGTTTTATCAATTTTTAAATGGTCTACTGACTTGTAGGACACCTGGTATTTATTTTAAATTAAATACATATAAGCTTGAAGTTAAAAATTGAAAATGTTAGGTTTTATAGAGCACTTACAATTTATTTTTCTTTCACTTTATAAGGATAGAAATTAAACAGCATTTGTTTTCTTTTACTAACTAAAATAATCTGGTGTGTCACTCACACGACTTTCTCTTACCCTGAAATTTAATACTATAAATACAGGTTGCAGATTAATAGGTAAGATAACGTGTACTGTTATGTAAACCTATGTTAAACAATTCATATTAGGCTTCTGAAGAGTTTTATATGATAATTAGTTCTGTGTGAGGGGGGCTACCGCTCCCCTCAACCCACTGTTTCATTAATGCACCTACATTTATATAGAATTTAATTCGGTTAAGAAAAAAAATTTCTCTTTTTAAAAAATAATTTATTAAAACTATTATTTAAAAAAATTATCTTTTATGATAAGGCAGACGATTTCCATATTAGAGAAGTAGTATAACACCAAATATAAAAAAAAAAGTCCATTTTATTCTCAATATTAAAAAAAAAAAAAAAAAAAAAGTACTATTTTTTTTTTCAAAGTTTTTTTTTTCGTTAAAAGTAAAAAAAAAATCGATAACTTTGTTTTAAATTATCGCAGATCGATGGTTCAACCATTCGTTTTAAAGGTATTGGCGAGCTCTTTTGAAAGATACCCATCATGAAAATTTACTCCCCTCGAGGGGGGACTCCCCTCCCCAAGGGGGGAGGCGAGGCTCCTACATACACAAAAAAATTTTCCCAGTTAACTGTCTCTATTACAAAAAATATATATTTGTTTCATTTGGTTTAGTGCAGTCTATAGATGTTAAACTCTATTTTCCTGCAATTTCCCCCATAGACGTAATGTATTAGAATTCTCTTGATTGTCCCTGTACACGAACCATTTGCTTGATCTTAACGAAAAGCTTACTGTAGCATCCCTATATGATACACATTTAGAATACCAAGTTTGAACTTTCTGCCATAATTTGTTTTTGAGATATGCTGATAACAGACAGACACACAGACACACACACAGACACACAGACCATTTGCTAAAAACATGATTTTCGTATTCAGGGGACCTCAAAACGTGTAAATATAACAAAATCTCGCGTTCGAAAATTTGAGCCAAAAACAATACTTTCTCTACCTTATTGGTAAGAGAAAGTAATTAATTTGCTGTGTAAATAACTTAATATGTACTTCTTCGTAATTTAAATGTTTAACTGTTGTAAAGTCGTCTAAAACTTTGAAAAATACTATATCATTCAAATACGTAATTTTGGAATAATAATATAAAATAACTTCATAAGAATCTACTTTTTTCGGACAATGAAGCAGTTAATAAATGTCTCGTAAACATACAACCTTCAAGTGTTAATTTCCTGATAAGAAATTCAAGAAATGTTTTACTAAACGAAATAAACAGTTAAAAGAAAATAAACAAAACGCGTTTGAATTTTTTCGCGTTTATTTATTCGCTGAAAAAAGCGTAATCTCAAGAGTAGAGCAAATATATATTGTTACATTTGAATCTAGATTTATGCGTTAGCCCGGAAATAAAATACATGAAAACACACACAAATGAAAAGACGCATAAAAAAATACTTCTATTTTCTAGAGATCAATGTGGGAATTTATCAGTGTTTTGTTGTTTTTTGTATTGTGGGCTACAATATATGATTGCTGTGTATTTCTTTATTGCAATCAAATTAAATATTTAATTTAAACATTGAAATGATTGAAGTTCATATGATACATTAGTATAAAATTTCTTTATAAATTTCGTTATTAGACTTTATTCGATTGTTAAAATTGAAAATATACTTTTTGTCATCAATAAAAAAACTTAATCACATACACAAGTAAAACTAATTGTTTGTATTAAAATGAAATGCAATATTCTAAGTCGATTTTTGCTAAGAGTTTCTTTAAAATAATCAAATTTGGCTTTCTTCGGCTAAATTTGGTCAAAATACGTTATATTTATTAAAAGTATCATATTTACTAGAAATTCAAAGAAATTGTTCATGTACTCCGAATACTCCAAAATAAATTAAAAATGTTAAATGCAAAGGAAGAGATTTTTTTTTTTTATATTATTATATTATTTCTTTTTTCTTTATTATTATTATTATTATTATTATTATTATTATTACTTTTTTTTTTTGGTCTAAGGAACAAATTTTTCATTTAAATTTGGAAACAACAAATCTATCCATCTATATATCTATCTATCTATATTATTTATGATTAATTTTAAGTCAAATTAATTAATGTAATAAAAAGTATTTAGAAAATAAGTAGAAGTTCATATCATTAATATCAGTATAATTCGTTTTATTCAATTTCATAATGAATTGAATAAATATTTTTTAAATTTTCTTCAAGTATTTCATTCTTATAATTGATTGAAAAATTAAAAGTAGTATGACACGTGGAAGTAAATATTATTTAACAAGAATATTCTATATTTATCCATCTCTCTATCATACGTATTTAGCATGCATAATACATAAAATCAGAAATACTACATGCCTATAATATGCTTATAAAGCAGTTACTACGAATATGCCGCTTATATTGCAAATAATATTACAAATGCACATTAATATTAAAAATTCAAAGGACAAAAAAGTCACTTAATAAATATTATGAAGCACTTTTATAAAATATATAAAGATCCAAACTTCTAAATAAAAAGTGCATAATATTCAAATCGCATAAATGTAAATTTTTATTTACATTTAAATATCAATGATAAATATTTAAAAGTTAAAAGTTACAATTTAACCAAAAGGCACTAAAGTGTTTGTGTTCATTGTTTCTTTACTTTTTTTTGTTTCCTATCGCATTTTATTTTTACATTAAAAGATTACATAATGAAATATATATTTGTTTATTTGTTCATTTTACTCAAATTTTTGTAATGTCTTTAAAAAGTAATTAACGAAAGTAGTTTATAGTTCTACTCTAGTCGACTTCATCTATGCCAACACAAACGCCAACCCTATATGGGATAAAGTAAAAATTATTACAGCACCATCTAATATCCAAGAACTTTACATTTCCGAAGCTATTCATATAATTAAATGCAAAAATGCAATAAATTCCAAAGATGCTGCAATTTTACCAATAATTTGGCACAATATTATAAAATAGTTAATAGTTTATTTCTGCTAATTCATGATGTTTTTTCTCCTACAATAACTTTGTATGATATGCAATAGTTCCAGCTTCTCTCACTTTTCTTAACTCCTTGGTCCAACCTCTACCGGAATTCATATTGTTTTTTGCTGATATTTAAAATATATCACGTTATTAAAAGACTTAACTGTTGACTGTAAAAAGAAAACATATTTAAAACTGCGCAATGGAAACGAATCATAAATCCCTGATGATGCTTTACTATTAAAGCGAAAAGCTTTGGATAAAAAAAAAATTTAACATCTTTTAAATAAATTTATATTTACGTGTGTTTAAAGTGTTTTAAATATATTTAATACAAATGACACGCGTTCAATTTAACTCTTTATTTTTTAGAGATTATTTATATATATAAATAAATAAATAAATAAATAAATAAATATATATATATATATATATATAGGGTGTCCCATAAGTCTGTAGATATTTTAAAAATTCCTAACTATTGAATGAATTGATAGAATTGAACGCGGGTTGTGAAGAAACCATTCTCGTGATGGGGGATTTTTTTTATTTTTTTTTCAAAGGAAAAAAAAAGTAGTTACATTTTTTTGTCGACGATAGTTAGACAAATACAGTCGACACCGGTTATAACGTACTGTCAGGGGATCAGAAAATATGGTATGTTATAACCGAAGTACGTTATAAGCAATATTTCCAATAAAAATTAGTGCCTAACGAAAGAATAAAGTGCATAATTGCACTCGCAATAATAGAGATTTTAAATAGAAAGTTCATGAGTTTTTCAAAATAAAATAAGAAAAAAGAAAAAAAACACATTTTACTACTTACATGTTTATTTGGAAAAATAATCTGTTATTTTTCGTTGTTTTCTTTGATTAGATGGCACAGTAAAAATTACATTTTCAATATTTATAATAGAACTTTGCACAGTCTTTGAATAGTCAGTATGGAATTCAACGAACCGCGATAAAGTTTTTATAGTACAAAATGCTTCAGATACTTTTGGCACCTCCTCATTTGGCACCTCCATCCAAGAAAATATACCGATTTCCAAACCAGAAATGCAAGGTTGACATACAATTTTGGCTTTTTGTTCCAGTCTAAAAAGTACGTTATAACCAGATTAAGGCTTTTGCATAGTCCGTTACAGCCGAAGATGTAAACCATTACACTATATAGGGTTTCATTCGGGACCAAGCATCTGAGTACGTTATAAGCGAAAGTACGCTATATCCCAGGTACGTTATAACCGGTGTCGACTGTAGTTATATTTTTCATACGGATGTGGAAGAAAAATATGCAGATGAAAGTCCTATAAATTGCACAGTTTTGCGATTAGAACAGTTTATTTCTTATTTTGCCTCCTACTTGTGCATACAGAAAGTTTTAATTGCGATGCTGGCTTGGTGTATAAGGCGGTATTGGGGAAGGTGTTTTCCCTCATGTAAGAATCGCCGACTGAATCTGCAGTTAGTAGTGTTATAACTCCTTTGCAAACTGTAGTTTGTGGTGACGACAGACACATACAATAGGATTTACATGCGAATAAGTACAGTGTTTCATGAAAATGTGTGATCTGGTCACGCACAGCACTCTGTATTGACAAATAGATTACTTATTAAAACAGGAATAAACTACTACGTCAGAAACGCCAAAGAAAAATTATTGAGGTGCATACAGCTATTTCGGTAGCCTAAAGCGTACCGTCTTCAACGCACAGCACTCACGCACAGCACTCTCTATTGACAAATAGATTACTTATTAAAACAGGAATAAACTACTACGTCAGAAACGCCAAAGAAAAATTTTTGAGGTGCATACAGCTGTTTCGGTAGCCTAAAGCGTACCGTCTTCTTCGGTAGCCTTAGGCTACCGAAACAGCTGTATGCACCTCAATAATTTTTCTTTGGCGTTTCTGACGTAGTAGTTTATTCCTGTTTTAATATTCCAACGCCAAGTCTCTTGCTATTATAGATTACTTATTACTTTTTCTTTACATAAAAAAATTTCTTTCACTAGAATGGTTTTTTTCGCAAACCAATCAGGTTCAATTCTATCAATTCATTCAATAATTATGAGTTTTAAAAATGTCTATAGGCTTATGAGACACGCTGTATACATACATATACTTTAATAAACCAAGCACTCAAATGAGACTTATTGCTCGGTTTTTCTACATAAGGTTTTTCTACGTACCGTCTTCTTCGGTAGCCTTAGGCTACCGAAACAGCTGTATGCACCTCAATAATTTTTCTTTGGCGTTTTTGACGTAGTAGTTTATTCCTGTTTTAATATTCCAACGCCAAGTTTCCTGCTATTATAGATTACTTATTACTTTTTCTTTACATAAAAAAATTTCTTTCACTAGAATGATTTTTTTCGCAAACCAACCAGGTTCAATTCTATCAATTCATTCAATAATTATGAAATTTTAAAATGTCTATAGGCTTATGAGACACGCTGTATACATACATATACTTTAATAAACCAAGCACTCAAATGAGACTTATTGCTCGGTTTTTCTACATAAGGAAAAATTCATTATTCTGTTGAACCGTTGACTAAATGTAATGAAAAACTGAATTATATTTGGAAAAAATATAAATAAAATTTTAACAATGAATATTACTTACAAATAGCTTTTCCTTTTGCGACATATTGTGAGCAAACTACTTTAAATTGGTTCCTTTATATGTTTTAAAATAATTAAATAATAATTAATTATATTTAAATTTAATATTTTATTATTCGTATTTAATATAATAGTAATATATTTGTAAAAAAAGGGGGGAAGTATATTTTATATAAATGAAGCATAATTGTAAAAAAAGAAATATGACTGTACATTACATAAATATATTTAAATTTTTCTTTCAGGTTTTATAAGATATTGAAATAAAACGTAGTAAAATAGTTTTGGAAAAATGAAAATAATAAAATTTAAAATTTGTTGTTTCCATTTTAAAATAGCTTAAAAAGGCTTATAATTTGATTAATTTATATATATAATTAAATGCTAAAAGTCATCATAATTTATCACTTTTTTATAAATACAATTCTCCGTATCTAACAATAAATTACAAGGTTGAAAAAAAAAATAAAGACCTTTGTGACCACTACTGATATAAAATCCTACATAAAATTTTTCAAAAGAGATGTGCACTAGAATGAACATTTAAAAATGTTATTTCATTTAATTAATAAATAATTTAAGCTTTAAATAAGTAAGATATAAAAAAAAAATAAAGAATATAAAGAATGAAAATAAAGAAAATAATACAAGACATTTAACCAAAAAGCAATCCGCATTTACTATTTCTTTATTTTATTTCGTTTCATTTTTATTTTGTTTCATTTTGCCTTCTCTTCTTACATTAAAAAAAAAAAAAAAAAAAAAAAAAGGTATTTTTTCATTTATTTACGCATATTTTCTGACGTCTTAAAAAGTAATTTAAAAAAAAGTATGTTTTTTTTTTTTTTTTAATAAACCAAGCTGTCAAATGTGATTCATTGCTTAGTATTTATACGTAATTTATGACTTTATTATTCTGTTGAATTGTTGAATAAATGAAATGATAAATTGAATAACGCTCCGAAAAATTATTTTTTAGATATGTTAGAAACAATTAGCTCAAGTTGAAAAAGTGCAATAAACTATAAAATATGCATGTTATGTTTTAAAATATTGCTAAAAGTACTCATGATTTGATTCAATGATATGTAGAAAAACAAATAAAGAGCATACTTTTGATTGTAAGAAAATAATAATAATAATAATAATAATAATTATTATTATTATTATTATTATTATTATTATTATTATTATTATTATAATTTTGAGAAATGCTGAGCAGCATTTTCATTTTTAAATTTAAATGTATGCAGGAAATCTTTTAAAAAAAGTATGTTGTATTGTTTTACTTATCTGTATGTAGCCAACAAACATTTATTATTTTTTCAATGAAAATTTAATCTCCATGATTAAAACACACGCGTATAACATATTCTCCCTATAGCACATCCTCATGATGATGGCCTGAGGTGGTCATCATGAGGTCACAAAACTAGTCATTTCTTTTGAAATCAAGAAATTATTGCCTTTATTACGAACTCTTAAATCCACTTGTGTGACAAAAATTTATAAAGGTTTCAAATTTTTATTTATTTATTTATTTATTGTTTGTAACTGATGCTGATATTCAATGAAAAGATGTGTTCAATTCAGTGTTGCTAACACGAACTTTTTTTTTTCCCTTAATTCACAATCCTTCATTAATTTTTAATTGTAACATTTGCTTTACTGAATGTGTATCTGCATTTATTCGAATTATAAAAATTTTATTATTGTTTGTATGATTGGTAAGTGGCACCGAGAATTATGTTACCATGGTAATAAGAATATTCTACTTGTTTTTTAGAATGTTAATAAATGTTTGACGTGTGTTTTGTTATGCCGTGATGTGCTGGTTTATTTTAAATATATAAAAATTACAATAATAAATATGACATCCAACACATGTGTCTCTAGTTTACTATCTTATTGTAAAACAACATTCTTCAAAATTAGTGGTAGTTATTAAATAAAAATAACCCCTATAAGTTAGTAACACTATCGGAAGTAGAATATAATTTAAAATTATCATGGGGCATTTTGAAATTGAGAATTATTATATATTATTTTTCCTAAATAAGAGGACTTTTAATCTAAAAAAATACTTGTTATTATTTAAAACATGCTCTATGCATAAAAATGATAGGTTTTATGGCAGTACTTGATTTCAGAAGTAATAGAATGTAAATAAAAATAATTAATTTCAACGAATAATAAGAAATTAAAAATATTTAATAAGTCAAAGCAATTTTTATTTTTATTTATTTATTTTTAGGACTGAGGATTATTAGTCTCAATTTGGGATTTTTGCAGTGTCATTTTTCGATAGCTGGACCTTTGTCGAAACCCTTTTTCGATAGTTGGACATTTATCGAAATCTAAAATTTATCGAAAATATAAATTGAATAATTTGAAAGCGATGTTATAATTTGAAAAAAAAAAAAAAAAAAAAAAAAAAACTAATAGTCCTCCGTACTAAACAAAATTCTGCTTTTGCCAGAATTTCATTAAAATTATTTTTTTTTATTAAAGAAAATCAATAATAATCAGTATCGTTACATGCGATATCGAGAATTTTTTTCAAGAATTTTGAATCAGGAAATAAAAAGTGCGCGTGCAATAATATGAAATAAACATAAGTAAAAATATGAATTTAATAATAATAATAATTTTTTTATCTAATTGTTACATTTCACCTTATGTAAAAATCTTGCTACCTAAATCAATTATTATTTAATTATAAAGCCACAAATAACTATTAAAATGAATTTACCAAACAAAATAATTATAATGGCCTACAGAAATTGTAATTATCTTATATATACGTATACATATATAAAACTTTAAATCATTCAACCTAAATTAAATAAAAATAAATAAAATCATTGAAACGCAAAACTACATTAAAATTTGAATTGACAAGAAAAAGGTAAAGGAGAACAAAAATAAAATTTAACACGACATGAATCATCAAAAGCAATTATGTATCTATATTTGAGAATTTTATTATTTTCTCTGACAAACAATAATTTTATTATTTCTTTTAACTCCAAGGATAATATGATTGAAGATATATTTAGTTTATTACTTCCTCCTCTTTCAATAATATATTTTTTAAATGAAAGAACAAATAATAAAGATTAAATATCAACAATTAATAAATAATAAATATATAATTGTATACACTGACTTTTACTTTAAAATCTAATTTATTACATTTTTTGCTCAATACTTTAGTAATAAGTTTATAAAATCAGCAATTATAATAAATTATTTAGATCAATCACAAATAAGCTTAAACAACCCTTTATTTATTTTTTTATGTATTCATCTAAAAAAAAAAAAATATTAAAAAGAATTAAAACCATGTAATTATAAATTTTAATTAAGTATTTAACTACAACAGAAAAGATAATGTGGAACAAATTAAAGTTTAACATGCTTGATCAAAACGATTCATAGATGTACAGTTATAAATTTGTTTGTTTATTTTTTTCAAAAACAAGAAACAATTGTATTTTGTAGGCTCTCAGGTTAATATGAGTAAGAGCCTTTTTTTTTTTTTTTTTTTTTTTTTGCTTAATTGGTTTGTCATTTTTTTTTTCTTTATATCATGAACGGAAATGTGCAAATGAAAGAGCAAATAATAAATAATAAAATTTACCACGACTTTTTACTTTAAAAATTAACTTCTAACGTTGACAAAAAAGCACTGTTCATGCAACTTTTTAATAATAATTTTATACAAACAATAATATTATACAATGATTTAGTGAAATTATGAATAAAAATAAAATGTTATATTTTAGTTATGTTAACATATTTGTGATAATTAGACATATTTAAAACTTTTTCAACTCTAATCAATTATTATATAATAGAAGAAAAATTGTCAAAAACAAAATAATAACATTACCATTGCTTAAACCAAAATAAAATGAACTAAACTGTAATAGACGTATCATTAAAAAAAATAATATTAATTTAAATTTATTGATACAAAAATAATTAAAAAATAAATATCGATCAAAATGTAAACGATTTTGAAATTCTAATTGACAGGGAAAATATAAAAGGAAAATAAAATAATAATAAAATTTAACATGACATTTTTCATCCAAAACAAATACATGTCTATTTAATTTTCCTGAAAAGAAGTAATTTTATTTTTAAAACCTAGGTTATTACAAATGAGTTTATTTTTATTGTTTTATAACTTTTCATGAACATCAATAAATCAAGTATACAAAGCAATATATATACATATATATATATATATATATATATATATATATATATACGAGTGCTAACTTTCATCCCACCTGTTGTGACATTAAAATTAATAACAGAAAAATTCATAACTTTTATAAATTATTAAAGCTTCCATTTAATAATTTCAATTATCCTTATATTGTCCTTATTCCTAAATTTCATAAAATTCCTATTAAATTTAGAACAGTTACTATTGGTTGTAATACATATAATAATAATGCTAATAAAATCCTCCTTGATATTCTTAAACAAATTTATAACTTAATTAGTAAATCCAACAATTTCTATTGTCTTAAAAATAGCTATCAACTCAAAGAAATTGTAAAAACTCTGAACAATGTTAATGAAATTATTACTTATGATTTTGCTGACTTGTTTAATAATATTAATTTAACCGATCTTCATCAAATTATTTACAACCTTTATTTGCGTTTTAAAAGTGAACTTTCTCTTCCTAAATACCTTTGTGCAGCTTCCTTTAAAACTCTTTTAAATTTTATCATTCACAATAATTTTATTCTACATAACAACACTATTTATATCCAAAAGGTCGGTATCCCACAAGGGGGCTGTAGCTCAAGTCTGTTAGCTGATTTATATTTATACCATTATGAACAAAGTTTCTGTAATGATAATGTCATTATGTATAGGTACATTGATGATATTATAATTTTTTATGTTAATAACTCTACTCCATCTTCATTAAAATTTCAATATCCCTCTCACCTTACACTAACACATAATTATATTAACAACAATTGTATTAGCTTTTTAGATTTACAACTTAAATTAAATGGTGGTAAAATATCTACTGATCTATATGATAAACGAAAAGATTTCTGTTTTAAAGTAAATTTATTTACACATTTTAATTCTTGTCTTCATTTATCTGTATACAGAAATATTATTCTTAATCATCTATTTCGAATAAACAGACTTTGTTCATCTCATTACAAAAACAAGAATATTAACAATTTAATTAAAACTGCTACTGCTATGGGTTATCCCAAGAGATTTATTTATTCGATTATTTATCAATAAATGTTCTTTGTCTCACAAAAAAAAAAAAAAAAATGTATTTATGTATATATATATATATATATATATATATATATATATATATACATCTTTATATTAAAAAAAAAAAAATATGGCGGATGGGAGGGCAGATGTTTGATTAAGGAGGAAGGGTGGTGTTGTTTGGCTGGTTGGTTGGGTGGGTTGTTGAATTTAAATTATAAAAAAAAAAAAAAAAAAAAAAATAGGAAGCCTGGTCTTATTGCGATTACGGGATACATCATCTCTTTCTGGTTGATATTGATTAAGTTTCAACAATTCATAATATATTTGCTTCATTTAAAAAAAAAAAAAAAAAAAAAAATTAGATCTCATTCAAATTTGGAGTGTTCATACTAAACGTAAAATAAAAATACTATTCAATATTATTAACAATAACTAATAAAATATTAAACTTATTCACCATTTTTCTAATTAATAATAATAATTAAAATAATAACAATAATATATTAATACCATAATACTTAAAAAAAAAAAAAAAATTAAACCTATTCACCATTTTCCTACTTAATACTAATACTAATAATAATATTAATAACAATAATAATTATTGAAATTTAAAAATTAAAATTATTCACCAATTTCTTAATAATAATGACTTTATAATCACTTGTTGGTCTTTTCTTCTGTTAGCTTAAGAATCTAAATTACACTCATGTAAATTGAACCTCTAATCGTACACTTTTTCTTACCTCAATTAATAGTAACTTATTTTTTCCACGTTAGATGGCGCGCTCATACGTTGTGTCGAACGTATGCCATACAGTGACAATCGTATTGTTCTGCATTATACTTAAATTTCCCTCTAGAAAATTCTTTATTTGTGATTTCAGCTTTTAAATATTAAGCACAATAAATATCACTTCATGCTTACATTTATTTCATTTCAGAAATTATTTCGATTAATCGATTCTCTACTTTTAAACATTTCTTTTCAGTTAGTTCGTTTGGCAACCGCCTGGACTTTTATTCGATTTGGATTTGAATTGCATGTGGCCCTCGTCTTTCACGAATATCATTTTTCATTTTGGTTAAGTTGTTTTATCAGCCATTTTCCTTTTATCTTTCTATTTTTTTTATGCAAGATTGGAACTAGTATTGTATATTTGCTGAACTAGCTATACAATATTCGAAATCTTGCATCTCATGTTGACAGTACAGCTAGTTTCCTGATGAGAACTGTACTGGGTTTCAACATTTTTAACTCTATTTTTCCTTCATGCATTCCTTTTTATTTCAATAGTATTTTGGTTTATTTCTTGCAATTCTTATCTTGTGTTGCTGAATTTACTCGATAAATGGACTAAAAAAACTATCTCATTGTTTTAGGCATTAGTGATATCTACGTCATTTCTCTTCTGTGTAAGTATTTTAACATGATTTTACTAATCGGTGAATTTTACTTAAATGGTATTTGTGACAATAATTTTATAAGTAATCCTTCTAAATATTAATATCATTGTTGGTATTTTCATCTTTCTCTTATTTGCTGAGTATTGTAAAGGAATTAAATTATTTATTATATTTACATTTAAATTTAATCTGCTGCTTAAGCGCAAAATTTTTAAATGTATTTTAATTATATATTAACTTTATTTCAAAATTATTGCTTAATGTATATATTATTACATATATACACATAATGGCCTATTTTGGCATTAACACTATTTTTAAAAATTATATACACTTTGACTATAGCTGCTAATGCGCTTACACAAATGTGTATTATTTCAATTATTTTTCCTGACATTGATTTTATGCAATTCATGAATATTTTCTTATAATATTAATATTTGCATATTATACTTGGCATTTAATTCGTTGTTTGAAATACCAACTCTTTACCTCTAAATTGTAAATAGTTAATGACTCCAATTAGTATGAATTAATTTACATTCATTAAGATGTCATAATCTTCCTTAAGGTAATATTAACTGATTCTTGAATTAATCATTACTTGTGATAGTCATCTTTATTGCTCATGATTTCAGACTATTAAAAATTATTGCATTTCTCATTTGGATTTCTTTGGGTTTTCTTGTTATCATTTTTTAGTTGGTGTTTTGATCGGCATAAGTTTTGCATTGAGCTTAGAAAGTTATACTTGGAAGTTTGTTGTACATATTGTAAAAATGTGAATGTGAATATACTAATATGAATTTAACCTAGAAAATTTGAAAGGATTAAAAAATTAAAAAAATAATTTTATTTTTTTATTTTTTATATTGGTAATGCATCATTTAATCAAGAATTATTATTTTCAAAATGAATCATTGTTATTCTATCTTGTGTTGTTAAGTTAATTTCTTTAACTAAAAACTCATTATTTCATGATATGAATGTTCTAAGTAAGTTTATCGTGCCTGGCAAGAAATACTTTGTTAATAAACAGTATTGTGCCCGATACAGGAATGTTTATAGGGGCATTCCTGGATCGTTATCAAGTTACCTATTGCCTCCTCCTTCCAAACTTGTTTTTAGGAAATGTGATTCGTCTCGCTGCAAGACTTGCCCTAATGCGCTGAAATCCCAACTTTGTGATAATATTAAACTGATTCCTTTTTGTCAGGCCTATAATGTAATTTATAGACTTTGTTGCGGCATATGCAAAATGCAATATATTGGTGAAACCTCTTCTCCTTTACATTTAAGAATAAATCAACACCGCTCAGACTCCAAAAAATTATCTTCTAATAGCATTTCTCTTAAATCTACTCTTGAGTTAAAACATTTTAATCAACACGATTTCTGTTCATGCACCATTGAAATTATAAAGATTCAAAAAAATAAAAGTGTAAGGTTATTCTATGAATCCCATTTTATGAAATTTTATAATACTATTTATCCTTATGGTCTGAATCATGAGTATTTCAATAAAGTTGTAAAGGTTTATTCCAATATTAATCCCCTCCATGATTATTCCCCTATTTACAATGAACTTAATCATAATATCAACCAGAAAACCACAAGATTCAAACGAGGTAAAAAATCTTCTGTTTTTGCAATATCAAAAAATGCCATTAATAAACAACTTCATGAAATGCAGTCAAATTATCTTGATAATTATGATTGGCTCTCTGTAAGAAAGTCTATATTTGCTATTAAAAAAAAGTTTTTAACTAATTATCTGCATGAATTTCAAAACCATAGTTATAATCAACACTTTTCTGATATTTTTTATGATATAATTTTATTTCGAATTAAACAATTCAATCTCAAAATTTCTAAAAAACCTCAAAAAATACAATCTAATTCTCAGTTAATTATTAATTTTTCAAATCAAATATTTAATAAAATCAACATCACTTCAATTATTAATGATAAATCTTGTATGTTTCCCATCAATGATTTACATATTTCTCGTACATTTAAATATCCTATTACTCTTGGTCGATTGTTATTCAATTATAATTCAGTGTCAAAATCTAACTTTAATTCTGATGTATCCTGTGGTTGTGATGATCCTTCTTATGCAAAATATGTAGACAAGAACCATGGACATATAATTACTGGAGATCTTGAATTTGTTAATAACCGCAATTTAAAAAAATTTATGCATTATGGCACAAAATTTAGACTTCCTTCAAAAACTAATATTCAACAGATTTTACAGCAATTAGCTTTTGATATTGACTTGTTTATCTATAAAATATCTATCTCCTATAATAAACCTATTGAATATTTTAATCAATGGAAAGTTTTAGTGATTTCGAAACTGAAAACTGAATTAATAAAATATAAAACACATTTAACATATTACAGTAAATCCGATCTATTTAATTCTATTAATGTACTCAAACAAAACTATGTTATTACTTATGTTGATAAATCTCCGAATAACTATGCCATAATATGTAAAAAATATTATCTTTCTCTACTTGAAAAAACCATTTCTTCGAGTGCTAACTTTCATCCCACCTGTTGTGACATTAAAATTAATAACAGAAAAATTCATAACTTTTATAAATTATTAAAGCTTCCATTTAATAATTTCAATTATCCTTATATTGTCCTTATTCCTAAATTTCATAAAAATCCTATTAAATTTAGAACAGTTACTATTGGTTGTAATACATATAATAATAATGCTAATAAAATCCTCCTTGATATTCTTAAACAAATTTATAACTTAATTAGTAAATCCAACAATTTCTATTGTCTTAAAAATAGCTATCAACTCAAAGAAATTGTAAAAACTCTGAACAATGTTAATGAAATTATTACTTATGATTTTGCTGACTTGTTTAATAATATTAATTTAACCGATCTTCATCAAATTATTTACAACCTTTATTTGCGTTTTAAAAGTGAACTTTCTCTTCCTAAATACCTTTGTGCAGCTTCCTTTAAAACTCTTTTAAATTTTATCATTCACAATAATTTTATTCTACATAACAACACTATTTATATCCAAAAGGTCGGTATCCCACAAGGGGGCTGTAGCTCAAGTCTGTTAGCTGATTTATATTTATACCATTATGAACAAAGTTTCTGTAATGATAATGTCATTATGTATAGGTACATTGATGATATTATAATTTTTTATGTTAATAACTCTACTCCATCTTCATTAAAATTTCAATATCCCTCTCACCTTACACTAACACATAATTATATTAACAACAATTGTATTAGCTTTTTAGATTTACAACTTAAATTAAATGGTGGTAAAATATCTACTGATCTATATGATAAACGAAAAGATTTCTGTTTTAAAGTAAATTTATTTACACATTTTAATTCTTGTCTTCATTTATCTGTATACATAAATATTATTCTTAATCATCTATTTCGAATAAACAGACTTTGTTCATCTCATTACAAAAACAAGAATATTAATAATTTAATTAAAACTGCTACTGCTATGGGTTATCCCAAGAGATTTATTTATTCGATTATTTATCAATAAATGTTCTTTGTCTCACAAAAAAAAAAAAAAATGTATTTATGTATATATATATATATATATATATATATATATATACATCTTTATATTAAAAAAAAAAAAATATGGCGGATGGGAGGGCAGATGTTTGATTAAGGAGGAAGGGTGGTGTTGTTTGGCTGGTTGGTTGGGTGGGTTGTTGAATTTAAATTATAAAAAAAAAAAAAAAAAAAAAATAGGAAGCCTGGTCTTATTGCGATTACGGGATACATCATCTCTTTCTGGTTGATATTGATTAAGTTTCAACAATTCATAATATATTTGCTTCATTTAAAAAAAAAAAAAAAAAAAATTAGATCTCATTCAAATTTGGAGTGTTCATACTAAACGTAAAATAAAAATACTATTCAATATTATTAACAATAACTAATAAAATATTAAACTTATTCACCATTTTTCTAATTAATAATAATAATAAAAATAATAACAATAATATATTAATACCATAATACTTAAAAAAAAAAAAAAATTTAAACCTATTCACCATTTTCCTACTTAATACTAATACTAATAATAATATTAATAACAATAATAATTATTGAAATTTAAAAATTAAAATTATTCACCAATTTCTTAATAATAATGACTTTATAATCACTTGTTGGTCTTTTCTTCTGTTAGCTTAAGAATCTAAATTACACTCATGTAAATTGAACCTCTAATCGTACACTTTTTCTTACCTCAATTAATAGTAACTTATTTTTTCCACGTTAGATGGCGCGCTCATACGTTGTGTCGAACGTATGCCATACAGTGACAATCGTATTGTTCTGCATTATACTTAAATTTCCCTCTAGAAAATTCTTTATTTGTGATTTCAGCTTTTAAATATTAAGCACAATAAATATCACTTCATGCTTACATTTATTTCATTTCAGAAATTATTTCGATGAATCGATTCTCTACTTTTAAACATTTCTTTTCAGTTAGTTCGTTTGGCAACCGCCTGGACTTTTATTCGATTTGGATTTGAATTGCATGTGGCCCTCGTCTTTCACGAATATCATTTTTCATTTTGGTTAAGTTGTTTTATCAGCCATTTTCCTTTTATCTTTCTATTTTTTTTATGCAAGATTGGAACTAGTATTGTATATTTGCTGAACTAGCTATACAATATTCGAAATCTTGCATCTCATGTTGACAGTACAGCTAGTTTCCTGATGAGAACTGTACTGGGTTTCAACATTTTTAACTCTATTTTTCCTTCATGCATTCCTTTTTATTTCAATAGTATTTTGGTTTATTTCTTGCAATTCTTATCTTGTGTTGCTGAATTTACTCGATAAATGGATTAAAAAAACTATCTCATTGTTTTAGGCATTAGTGATATCTACGTCATTTCTCTTCTGTGTAAGTATTTTAACATGATTTTACTAATCGGTGAATTTTACTTAAATGGTATTTGTGACAATAATTTTATAAGTAATCCTTCTAAATATTAATATCATTGTTGGTATTTTCATCTTTCTCTTATTTGCTGAGTATTGTAAAGGAATTAAATTATTTATTATATATATATATATATATATATATATATATATATATATATTTATATATATAAATTACTGTATTACTTTAAAACCTAAATTTTTTCCCCTCTACAATTATTTAAGATTACTTTATACAATTTTTTAACAATAAGTTAATACAGACACAAAATAACTAACACTTTGATGTATTTCATTATTTCAGTATAATCGTTAAATTCAACTTTATATTAAAAAAACTTGTAACTGAAATGAATTGGTACGTAATTAGAAAACAAACGTTAAAAGCAACACATTAATTAAAACAATTAATTTATCTAAACAAAATAAAAATAAACTGCGACAAAAATTATAGTTATCTGTTTAAAAAATCCATTTGGAATCATTTAACCTGAAGTAATTGAAAATGAGTAAAATTATTGAAACATGAAACTACATTAAAAATGTAATTGACAGAGAAAAAGTAAAGAAGAATGAAAGGAAAATTTAATACAATATGAATTATCAAAAGCAATTATGTATCTATATTTGAAAAATTTGTTTTTTCTCGTCTAGTAATAATTGTATTTTTTTTTAAATCCAAGAATAATATAAGTGAGGATATTTTATTTTAATTGCTTGATCAGTTTTTTTTTTCTTATCAGTAACAATAAAAATGTGCATATGAAAGAACAAAAAATAAATAATAAAACATACCCTGTCCTTTTCTTTAAAATCTAACTCCTTATATTTAAAAAATACATTGTTACAGAAAAAATCTTTAATAATAAGTTTGTACATGAGTAACTATAGTAAATTATTTAATACAACCACAAATAAGTCTAAACTGTCATTTATTTATTCATTTATCTCGATATACATTTATTTATATATATATACACCCCGCAACAAAAAAGATAGATACAAAGGGTTTTTTCTTTGTTTTTTCATAAAATAACATTATATAAATTGTTCGTATCATTTATTATTATCATAAAATAACACTATTCCCCGGACTAATTTTTGTTTTAAAACCAATTTAGAAAAGTTTTAAGACTAAAATTTTTCTAATTTAAGACTACACACCGCGACAAAAAAATAGGAACAAAGTTTTTTTTTTTTTTTTTTTTTTTTTTAATTTTTGAATATGATTCAAATATTTAATATGTTTTTGATATGATAATATTTTGTTATGATAATAAATGATCAGCACAATTTAGATAATGTTATTTTATGAAAAATTTAAAAAAATACTTTGTTCCTATCTTTTTGTCGCGGAGTGTAGTCTTAAATTAGAAAAGATTTAGTCTTAAAACTTTTCTAAATTAGTCTTAATACAAAAATTAGTCCGGGAAAAGTATTATTTTATGATAATAATAAATGGTAAGCACAATTTAGATAATGTTATTTTATGAAAAATCAAAGAAAAAACCCTTTGTACATATCTTTTTGTCCCGGGGTGTATATACATTGAAAAAAAAAAAAAAAAAAAAAAAAAAACAATTAATCGTTAAACTTAATTAATATTCAAATTCTAACTGTCACAAAAAATGTAAAACGGAACAAAAGTAAATTGCAATACGGCATGTTCTGTCAAAACTACTTAAGGATCTATAGTTATAAGTTCAGTTTTTTTTTTTTTTTTTTTTAAACAAGAAGAAATTGTACTTCCTCGACTCCCAGGTTAATATGATTAAGTTTTTTTTTTTTTTTTTTTTTTTTTTTTTTTGCTTAATTGGTTTGTCCTTTCTTTATATCATTAAAATAAGTAAGCAAATGAAAGAACAAATAATAAAAAATAAAACTTATCATGCTTTTTACATTGAAATGTAACACCTGATGTTTACGAAGTACACTCTTTATAAAACTCCTTAAAAATAAATTTATATAAACAATAGCATTACTGAATGATTTAGAGTAAACACAAATAAACATAAAATGTTACGTTTTAAACATATTAACATATTTGATACAATTAACCAAACGGAAATTTTTTACAGGTATTATAAATTATTATTTAATAAAAAAATAAATGCTAAAAGCAAAATAATAACCGTAACCATTTGTTTAACAAAATAAAATTAATGTAAATTGCATTAGATGTATTAAAAAATAATTTCAATTTATCAATGCAAAATAATAATAATAATAATAAATAAATAAAACCAAATAAATAAATAAATAAATGTCAGTGAGAAAACAATTTTAAATTTTTAAACTAATTTAAATCAGACTAATATATACTTTTTTTAAGTGTAGTTTTCTACATTCTTTAAGAAATTCATTCTTTATGCAGTGTTTTAAAATAAATTACAAAGTACATCTGCATTTTCTTACATTTAATAATTTTAGCATAATTGTTAAATCCCACCTTATGTAAAGAAGTTGCAACTGAAATGAATTGATATTAAATTACAAAACAAACGTCAAAAACAAAGTAATAACTATCACAATTAATTTAACCAAATAAAATAATTATAACCTGCGACGGAATTATCTTTGCCTTTTAAAAAAAGCATTTCAAATCATTCATCCAAAATTAATTGAAAATAATTAAAATAATGAAACGTAAAACTACATTAAAAATGTAATTGACAGAGAAAAGGTAAAGGAGAATAAAAATAAAATGTTATACGACATGAATGGTCAAAATCAATTATGTATCTATATTTGAATTTTTTTCTCTGACAAGCAGTAATTTTATTTTTTTGAGCTCCAAGGATATTAAGACTGAGGATAGTTTTTGTTAATTGCTTCCTTATTTTTCATCGATATTTCTTTTTAAAGGTTCGGATGAAAAAACAAATAAATTCTACACTGTCTTTTACTTTAAAATACAGTTAAGAAATACATTTTTCCCTTACATTTAAGAAATATATTTTTTATAAAACTATTTAATAATAAGTTTATACAATTAGTAACTTTAATGAAAGAATTAGTACCATTATAAATACCGTCACAAATTACCATTATAAATACTGTCAATAATTTATTTATTTGTTTATTTTATACTTATCTGTCGACTACCTAAATAATAAACGGAAAATATTTAGTACCCACCCTTTTTTTTTTTTTTTTTTTCATCGGTCTTTTTTTTTTTTTTTTAGTGTGATTTCATACTTATTAGAAAACGTTTTCGCTCTTGGTGACTTTTTTGACGAACTTGGTGAGAAAATCCTTATTATCGGTATACCAAATATCTAAGCTCTAATTCGAATAGAACAGAAGTTACCAGATAATTCGGTTCTAATTAGGATTTGGAAATAATTACTTTAAAAAAAAAAAAAAAAAAAAAAAAAATAGGAAAAAGGAAAAAGGAGCGTGTTCTAAAGATCTTCTAGTTTAAAATTATAATTTTGGCAACTATGTTTATATAAATTCAATCTCATGTAAAAAAAAAAAAAAGAAAAAAAAAAAATCACATTTCAAACAGATTCTGATCAAATAACGCTGTATTTCAAAAACTGAAGCTTTTTACGAGAATTTAAAATGTGTAACATCTGACGATCTTTCTAATGAATGGCAGCCTTTACATTGATAATTTATAGTCCTAATTACATTCTTGAATGTACTGCGCCACAATTAATTTACAATTAAAACACAACCTTATGAAGGTGTGTTGGTTGGTTGGGTTTCACGTCGCACTAGCGCTGCGCAATGGGCAATTGGTGACGGTCTGGAACTCCCTCTAGAGGTGGTCCAGAGATATGCCATCGCAATTTTGATCCTCCATGGAAGGGTGCCTCTCATGCTTCGGTGACCCCCAAGGGTATAATTTTTTATGGGAATATGGAGGACATTGCATTGCGGCCACGATAGATTTTACATGCACCAACCACCATTAGTGTACACGATTTTCTTTAGCCGACTCGAGTACCGAACCCGCAATCTTCTAATTACAAATCCGGCCCTCTACCGACTGTGCTACCGCGGCCGCCTTACGAAGGAAATTTAAACTAATTGCCTAATAAATATTTTGTTACCTAAAACAATCCTATGAAGGTGAATTCCAAAGTAACGGACGTTACATACATACACCAAATAAATGCTAAAAAAGTTAAAGACGCTTCAGAATAGATATGATTTTTTTTTTCTGATAAAATCAATTCTGAATATAAACTTAACAGGTTTAAAAAAAAAAAAAAAAAAAAAAAAAAAAAAAAAGTAATTTTTATCTGTAACGGATGTTACATAAAATGGAACGACATTTGTACTATAGAGTCAAAAAAAAAAAAAAAAAAAAAATCTGTGAATCTATTCTACAAATTTCATTTTTTTTTTTTTTTTTTTTAATATAACATCTCAAGACATGCATGTAATTTATCATACAGATGCTATAAGAATTCAAACATTTTTTTTTTTTTTTTTATCAGATGTTTCATTGTATGACAGGCGTGTTTATGAATACGCTGAATGATAAATTAATAGTTGAAATGCAATAACTCAACTTCTTATAAACAATAATAGAATTACAAAAGTTATATTAAAATCGTATTAAGTTCAATCACTTCATGCAATAATTGATAAACCTAGCATTATATATATTTAAAAAAATCAATTTTTAGCACAAATATAATATAATGATATTAAAATAATAATAATAAAAAAAAATACAATATGCATTTTTCCGTCACTTTTCCCACAAAATAAACTTAGTATAAGAGAAAAGCAGGAACAGTTTCTAATTCTAGAGACTACAAGCTTTCAAATGATATACAATAACGCTTCTGAATATTTGTTTTAAATGATTTTCTTCCAAATTCACATGTATCTGAAATTCCCCTGAATTCACCTGCATCTCATGTGTTTCTGTGCATTTCAGTTAAAACCACATAATTCGACCGTCAATATTATTTTAATACTATTTTTATTTTTTCTGTGAATTTTGGATCACCCTGTACATGTATATATGTTTTAGTTTTCCATGTTAATATGAGTAAGGATTTTTTTTTTTTTTTTAATTGGTTAGTACTTTTTTCTTTTATTTATTTCATTTGTTAATTTTTGGTATCATTAAAGGAAATATTCAAATAATAAAACCAATAATAAAATCTGCCACGATTCTTACTTCAAAATCTAACTCCTAAAATATACGAAATCCAGTGTTCGTACAACTTTTAATAATAACTTTATACAAAATTTAATTTTTTACAACTTTACTCAATGATATAAACCAATAACAATTAAATATACAATGTTACCCATTTAATTATATTAATATAATTGTTACAATTAACCGTATAATTTTTTTTTCAGCAGAATTATTTCTACTTGTAAAAATAAACGTTAAAAACAAAATGATAACCATAGGAATAATTTAACAAAATAAAATGTACGTAAACTGCAAGAGTTCCAATAATAATAATAATAATAATAATAATTTCAATTTATTTATCCAAAAATAATTTTAAAATAAATTGCATTGAAACTTATTTATAAAATTCTAATTGACAAAGAAAAGGATAAGAGGAACAGAAATAAAATTTAATATGATATTTTTTTTTATCAAAAACACTATGTAGTGTAAGTGCACCAGTGATTGACACTTTTCGAGCAATCTCTGATATTTTTAACCGACTTCAAAAAAGAAGGAAGGTTCTCAATTCAAACCGTATGTTTTTTTTATGTTTGTTAGCTCATAACTTCTGAACGGATGCTCCGATTTTCATACTTTTTGTTTTGTTGAAAAGGTCTTGGTCTGAAATAGGTCCCATTGTAATATCTTTATGATCTAAAGAAAATACAGGGTGCCCAAAAAAATCAGTCCCAACTCTTTTAACTGCTAAACGGCTGCAGCTATAGTGATAAAAATGGTATGTAAGTATAGCAAAGTGGCCATGCAGTACAAGGTTAAACCGCTTGCAGCGCCACCTAGTGGAAAATAGCGGAGTTAGTATTCCTATCTCGAAAACGGTTCTAAAGAAAAAGTGAATTACAAAGCTGAAGAGTATCACCGATTTAGTACAAAAAGGTAGTTTAGACATTCATGCTAGCGTTCCTATCTCGGAAACGGTTAAAGACAGGGGGAAAAAGTGAATTATAAAAATGTTCACAATTTGCTATTTTGTGCACACTTGAACGACATTGCATATGTTGCAGCGTAGCAGGTGACATTTATGCTATGTAAAATTCAAAGTATGGTTATTGTAAGCGGTCACATCGATTAACGCATAGGCGTTTTAAACCGACTTCATAAAGGAAGAGGTTCTCAATATAAACCATGTTTCTCGATGTTGTTGAAATTTATTAGCTTATAACTTCGTAAGAGATGATTTAATTTTAATACTTTTTTTGTTGTCGTAATGATCTTGGCTTCAAATAGGTTTTATTATGATTTCATTAAGATATAAACAAATTACAGGATACTCACAAAAGTCTGTTCTTACTCTAGCTGCTGAACGCATGAAGCTACACTGGTAAAAGCAGTATGTAAGTATCGATGTTGAAACTTCTGTTCGTCCGCTGCAATGCGTATTTTGCTCTTTGTTTGAACTTTACGCTGCGCAATTTCCAGCGCAGCGGGTGACACGTATTCACTGTAAAGTTCAATATATATGCCTAACAGAATTTTTGGTTACGAATACAGCGTATCCGTTCTTTACATTTCTAAAAACTTTTTAATTTAACGTATGTTCGTTCAATAGATAGTTTTTTGCTCATATCCGATAAAGGCAAGAAAAGTGACACAACTTAAAAATGCAGCATTTGAGAAAAATCAACTTAAAAATAACTTGACTAGAATAAAACTGGCACAACTGTCTTTCGAGTGGATAACTTACTAGATGGAGATGCAACTTTTTTGTTCACATTGGGTGCATTTCATGTATTTTTCAGTGACATAAACCATTTTTTGAGTAATGTCACTTTTCTTGGTAGGGGAAGCTGGGGTAATAAGAGACAAAAAATATTAATAAAATCTATACTATTAATCTAAATAACTTGAAATAAATGTGTCGTATTAATTTCGTTAAATGGACTCCTCTTGATTTTTTAGGTGATTTTTGAACTTAATTTTTTTGTTTAAAAAAACATTTAAATTTTCATTAAATCCTTGTTCCTAATAACCCCGCGTAGGGTAATAAGAGACCAGGCTTGTAACTGTCCATATATAGCAATGTAAAATCATGTGGGTAATAAAAGACACCTGGAAACAATTCTGAATCAACCAATAGTTTTTAATTTTTATTATTTACAACCATTCAAAAAATATGTTTTCTCGAAAATTAACTGTCATAAATGTGTTTGTGAAATTCATTTCTTTTAATATTAAGCCTTAAATAATATAATATTGTACTTAATGATAGTTCTACATAATCAACATAACCTAGGGATTAACCAAAAACATCAATATAATTTTTAAAGTGGGCAGAAAATATTTTACGCATTTTCTAAAGTGTAGTCGAAAATAGCCAAAAAACCGTATCTTTGAAGTGTATACAAGCGAACAAAATGTTATAAAAAAATTTCTAGTAATTATAAATGAATTTATTTATTATGTAATGAAGTATTAATGACTAAATACTAACTTATAGACATTCTAAACATAAATTTACATAATCATAAACCTTAAATATGGTCTAGCCTAATGAGTAAAACTGCTTTTTGATTTAAAGTGGAAAAAAAAAGTTCTCTCGGTAAACTTAGACTAGGCCTAACACTAGGTAATAGGGTGGATCGAAAAACGCGTTTTTCTGCAATTCAATTCTAATAACGCGGAAAACTTGCGCATAGGCGTCATTATAAATGAAAAAATATATAAAAAATTTTTGTTCAAAATTTGAAATCGCGCAGAAGGCCTAAAGTTACTAAAAAGTCAAAATAACGGTAAATTAAAAAAAAATGCAAAAATTACAAAAAAATACATTTTTTGTTCTAATAGTGAAAAAAGTGTTTTTAAGAGTGTCCTTAATGCATACAAAATATAATTAGAACCATTCTTGTTTTACTGAATTCGCGCAAAAGGCCTAAAGTTGCGGGTTGTATCGTAAAAAAACGATATTTCATGATTTTCGAAGATTTTTAAACATGTGCCAAAACCCATAAAAGTTTTATTTTTAATTTGTAATAGAGTAAAAACCATTCAAAATAGTTTTCCCAATCCAGAAATAATACTTTCAGACCTGTTATTCCTTAACTGTATTCGCGCAAAAGGTCTAAATTATAGTATAAGTTAAGTTATAGAGTCCCGTAAAAACGCCGTTTTCCATATCTGATGAGTGTTTATTTAACACATTAAGGTTTGTAATAAGACTCTAACAAATGATTTACAAAAAATGTATTAGCCAAACATATCATATTGCAGCTCTCAGCTCATTTCAACATTTAATCTGTGCTGAAATGACGCAGGACTCACGGCGAGGACGTGGCTGCAAGGCGAGTCCAACCTCCACACTATCCAACCAACCAACCAGGGTGAATTTTATTTACAATATTTACAGTAACTATTTACTTTGTACAATGCATATATGTTCGTTGTAGGCAAAAGGTTATTTACATAGAAGCCCCTTTGAATTCTGACTTTGAATTAAATGTGGGCATCAGCTGCCTTGATTTTCAAGTAGCTCTTATATAACCATCTCGATTTTCATGCCCACACACTTTTTCTGCTGCTTCTGTAACCAGTTTTACACACCTCTCAACTGACTGGGTGTGGCATGGTAATTTGAGGTAGCGCTTTGTCTTTCAATAAAGAAGCAATGTATTCAGTTGGCATCTTGCACAGTAGTGGCGGCGGTGTTAACTTGCAGATTGACCAATCAGTTAGTTCGGTATAGTCGTTTGCACTAAAATTTATTGATGTTATTTTGAAGTCTCTTACATAACCTTCAGCTGATGGCTCATTTCTGGATTTAAGGATCCTCCTGTAGTCATATGCACCTGTTTGGTTTGATATAAAGAAAAACTACACTGTGAAAGATAAACCGAAGCATATTTTGAAGGTAGTTAAAACAACCAGGCATCTACCGGACAATATCAAGCAAATCATTGATCCAGTAATTCAAAGGAACGCATTCTTCTGCCACCCTGAAAGTATGATGTTGGCTATGATAATGGATAAGAGACCACACATTAGAGAACTTGGCTACAGGAGGATCCTTAAATCCAGAAATGAGCCATCAGCTGAAGGTTATGTAAGAGACTTCAAAATACCTTCAATAAATTTTAGTGCAAACGACTATACCGAACTAATTGATTGGTCATATGCAAGTTAATACCGCCGCCACTATTGTCCAAGATGCCAACTGAATACATTGCTTCTTTATTGAAAGACAAAGCACTGCCAGAGTTTAACTACCTCAAATTCCCATGCCACACCTAGTCAGTTGAGAGGTGTGTAAAACTGGTTACAGAAGCAGCAGAAAAAGTGTGCGGGCATGAAAATCGAAATGGTTACATTAGAGCTACTTTAAAATCAAGACAGCTGATGCCCACGTTTAATTCAAAGTCAGAATTCAAAGGGGCTTCTATGTAAATAACCTTTTGCCTAAAACGAACATATATGCATTGTACAAAGTAAATAGTTACTGTAAATATTGTAAATAAAATTCACCCTGGTTGGTTGGGTAGTGTGGAGGTGGGACTCGCCTTGCAGCCTCGTCCTCGCCGTGAGTCCTGGGTCATTTCAGCACAGATTAAATGTTAAAATGAGCTGAGAGCTGCAATATGATATGTTTGGCTAATACATTTTTTGTAAATAATTTGTTAGAGTCTTATTACAAATCTTAATGTGTTAAATAAACACTCATCAGATATGGAAAACGGCGTTTTTACGGGACTCTATAACTTAACTTATACTATAATTTAGACCTTTTGCGCGAATACAGTTAAGGAATAACAGGTCTAAAAGTATTATTTCTGGATTGGGAAAACTATTTTGAATGGTTTTTACACTATTACAAATTAAAAATAAAACTTTTATGGGTTTTGGCACATGTTTAAAAATCTTCGAAAATCATGAAATATCGTTTTTTTACGATACAACCCGCAACTTTAGGCCTTTTGCGCGAATTCAGTAAAACAAGAATGGTTCTAATTATATTTTGTATGCATAAAGGACACTCTTAAAAACACTTTTTTCACTATTAGAACAAAAAATGTATTTTATTGTAATTTTTGCATTTTTTTTTATTTTATTTACCGGTATTTTGTCTTTTTTGGTAACTTTAGGCCTTCTGCGCGATTTCAAATTTTGAACAAAATTTTTTTTAAATATTTTTTTATTTATTATGACACCTATGCGCAAGTTTTCCGCGCTATTAGAATTGAATTGCAGAAAAAACGCGTTTTTCGATCCACCCTACTAGGTAAACTCCTCGTAAACTAGTCAGCAGAATTAACAGGAACTACAATGGGGGGGGGGGGGAGGGGGCACAGGAATTAACAGTGGGGATAATAAGAGACTTACGTCTCTTAATACCCCCACAAAAAATAAAAATGGGGTAATAAGAAACATGCCTAGAACATGTAAATGAAGAATGCTTTAAAGGTTTTAAAAAATTGTACATCAAAAGTCATAGTCTTTGTCAAAAGGTTACACATTAATAAATCCCAAACATCTAACCCGCAAAAAAAAATTACAAAAAATGTAGAAAATGTCACGAACTTTTAGGGTAAGTTCAAAGTGAAGGTTTTTTTCATCGTATAAAAAGAACTTCAAAATGTGATATAAACTTCTCAATAAGTGTATTGTAGTAAAGAATACACATGATACTTAATATTACATATTTTTAAAGTTGTCTAAGTATATTTTTTGGAGGTTTTTTTGACTGCGTCTCTTATAACCCCTGTCTCTTATTACCCCTGCTTCCCCTAGTTGTGATTTGTGAAATTTCCGTCGAACGTCTTCTGATGCTCTGCTATATGAATAAGTTTTCACTGAAAAGAGAAAAATAAAATCTTTTTAAAAAAAAATATAACCGACTCCAAAAAGGAACTACTATTCAAACAACTAAAAATGAAAGAAAAGTGGCAGAAAATGGAACTGTAAATTGCGCCTAAAAGTATAAAATAATTTCCTTCGCCAAACAACCTATAACACTACAATTAATCATAACTTTTGAAGTCGGCGCAAAATTAAATAAAAATTGATACCTTTATTCAATACAAAAATCAAATCCTATTCAAAATACACATCTCATATTGTTACCTGCAAAACGCAGCCGAAAACTATTTTGATTCAAGAAAACAAATAATATTTCGTAAGCAGCAAAAGTTGGCGAAGATGCTGGAATCTGACGTCCTTGGTGAAAGAAAAATCGCAAAATTAACTGGCAAACATATTTACTTTCTTTGGGATATCATGATTATTTTGATAAGATATATCAAGAGAGTAATCAAGAATATGAAACAACACATCGTATAATATATATTATGAAAATATACATCTTGCGTGTATATTTTTGCCTTACGTTTTGATCGCCAAATCCAAAAGCCTTCAAGGATGATAGTTATCAAAGTTTTACCAAATTTGCAAAGGAAACTCTAACTTCGTAGAAACATAAATACCGCATTGTGAAGAATGTTCACTGTTCTATGTAGGTGCTACTAATGTTTTATGTTTAATACAATGTTTTATGTTTTATACAATGTTTTATACAATGGACCAATTGTATACAGTGATAAAATAATAAAGGAAACATAAAAATGGATCATTCGAGACGACAGCATTTGTTGCTACCGACCTAAAAACAAACCTTTAAAACTAATTAAATTTTATTTAATTTTGCGCCGACTTCAAAAGTTATGATTAATTGTAGTGTTATAGGTTGTTTGGCGAAGGAAATTATTTTATACTTTTAGGCGCTATTTACAGTTCCATTTTCTGCCACTTTTCTTTCATTTTTAGTTGTTTGAATAGTTGTTCCTTTTTGGAGTCGGTTATATTTTTTTAAAAAAAGATTTTATTAATGTTCTAGTCATCAGAAAATATTTTTAGAAATCTTACGATAGTACATATGGTATGAAAGACATCCAGAACTACATATATGTTAAAATATATACATTCGATAAAAAAAATTTTTAATGAATTTTTATTTGACACCCACTCGATATTCCAGTAACTGATACTGCCAGTTTTTCATTTTATCAGTAATTGGCCCCCTATGTTCCAGTGTTTAACACTGCTAGTCATTCATTTTACCAGTTATTAGCACCCTATGCTTCAGGGTTTGACATAAAATGTTAAAATTCTTATATGTAAAATATATGATTTTCTTATTTTTTAATTATTTCGGGATAGATGTCAATTACTGGAGCATGCCAATCACTGGAGCACCTAACCTATCTACATTATATCATTTTCTTCCTTTTCCGATAAGAATTAAATTGACTTTAAAAGTCCTAGGATAGTATAAAAAATGATTTTTTTTTTTTTAATCGTTCCGCAATTTTTCATTAATATCAATAAAGGTATTGCATAATGTATCATATACGTACGTATAATTCTAAAACATGCTATTCTTTTCCTTTTAAAATTTGTTTCTAAATTAGTCAAGAATTACATTCTTTATGCAGTTTTTAATAATACTATATTATAAACACAAAGTAACTTATATTTTAATACCCTTAATTATTTCAGCGTAATTGTCAAATTCTAACATATGTAAAGAAATTATAATTAGTAAAATGATTTTTTATTTAATTAAAAAACAAACGAACAACACAATACAATAACTATCACAATTAATTTAGCCACACAAAATAAAATAAACTGCGATGCAATTATCTTTACATTTTAAAAAATTCATTTCGAATCATTCATGCAAAAGTAATTGAAAATAAATAAAGTCATTGAAACGTAATACTACATTCAAAATGTAATTGACAGAATTAAGGTAGAAAAGAACAAAAGTAAAATTTAATACGACATGAGTGATCCAAAACAATTATGTATCTATATTTCAGAATTTTTTTTTTTTCTTTGTCAAGCAGTAATTTTATTTTATTAATCTCCCAGGATATTATAAGGAAGTATTTTCTTATTTCGTGTTATAATTTCTGAATAACACCAATAAATGAAATGTGAAAAGTGAAATTTATGTGCATACATATTTGTATATAATTTTAAAAGATAATTTTTTTTTTTTTTTTTTTTTTTTTTGCATTTAAGAAATGTATTGTTTTTACAATTCTTTGATAATAACCTAATACAATCACAGAGTAACCTACACTTTCAAACATTTAATTATTTGAGCATAATTCTTAACTTCGACCTTATCTAAATACATTGCAACTAAAATGAATTGATATTTAATGAGAAAACAAACGTCAAAAACAAAACAAAAACTGTCACAATTATTTGAACCACATAAAATTAACATACATTGCAATAAAAGTATCTTAAAAAAATATTTTCATTCATTTAACCAGTAGTTATCTAAAATAAATAAAATTAATGAAACGTAAAATTGAATTAAAAATTTAATTGACAGAGAAAAGATAACAAACAAACAAAAAAAAAGAATAAAATTTAATAAGATATACTTGGTTTATGATTTATGAATCTATAACATTATATACATACACATACATATATATACATATTATATATATATATATACCACGCTTTTATTTTAAAATCCTGCACTCTTCGTTGATCAGATACGTTTCTGAACATCTATTTAACTTCTATATAATCAACATCTATTTAACTTCCATTAACTTCCACATTACTCATACACTCAGTACAATTTTAAATATGTTTAAACTGTGTGTCACCCATTTAATTATTTTAACAGGGTTTTTACGTTCTAACTTATTTAGAAAAAAATATATGTATGTTGAATATATATATATATATATATATATATATATATATATATTAATTTCACACATTGAAAAGCCAATAATAATTATTTATATGTACATTTATGCGAAATTTTGTCCCATACTGCCATATTAAAATTTGGAAAAATGAAATGAAAGCGCCACCTGTTGCGCGATTGACCCACAAGTATAATGAGGTCAATTTTAGGTCAAAGACCATTTATTATCTGTTTTGTTAAATTTCGTTCAATAATTCGTGAGATAGGGTGTCCGTAAAATTTTTGATTCACACAAACAGACGTTTTCTAAAAGGATCAAACCGTACCATCAAAAACCAAAGGTTGAAAGTTTAAACGAATCTGGAACATGCTTATAAAAGAAAGTAAAAGTATAGCATTTTTAATAAGTCTATACCATCTTTAATTTAATTGATTGTAACATATTTGTAATATTGAACCTTATTAACAAACTTGAAATGAATTGACATTTAATTAAGTAAAGAATGCCAAAAATAAAACAATTACTATCACAATTAATAAAACTAAATGGAATACCGAAATTTTCGGTGTGTAGTCCGCAGTGGCAGATAAACCGCAGCTGTTATTTTTTTAAAAATAATTTATAAAAAAAAATATATATATATTTATAGATAATCGGCATCGGTAAATTATCCGCGGATAATCTGTTATTGGGAAAAGGTCGAAAACCAAATTGAACCAATAGTTATCTTTGATATAAAAATTAAATTTACTAACATCAAAGCTCTACACAAACGTTAAAATATATAGTCCTTATAATTTTTAATATTAAGATAATTTATGATAGCTATGTTCTGGTTCAAAAACAGATTTTTCGAGACGAAGCTGCCTTTGTGGAGTAGCTTATGTCTCAATTTTCCGCCTACCTACCTATCTAAAAACACACTATTTCAGATTTGTTTTTCACCTTTGTCAGATAGCTCTTTTCTATTTGTCGAGTGTGATACTATGATGCTTTACAAATTAATTATTGTAATCAACCACAAACGCAAAAAGTATTCATTTTAATGAAGTATCTCCTTTTGAACACCCATTAAAATAAAATATAAATTCTATTCGGGATAAATAATACAGAATGATTATAATTAAAAGTTATGATTTGAAGACGCTATAGTTTTAAAAATACCCATCAGAGCGATTTGATATTTTACCAGATCAATCGTGAAGCGAGGAAATACCTAAATGGACTCATTAAACTTCATGGAGTAGCAAGAAACAATAAACTTCAAGGGTTTAGTACAATTGTTTTAGCAAAAAAACAAGAACACGTGTTTAAAGTAGAAACAGTCACGGTAAAAATAGAAAAAGAGGAGCTTCATGAAACAAATACTTTATGGATGGCACATTTTGGAACTATTTTTTATTCTTTTGTCAAACAAAATTTCATTGCCTCACGATTGCTCTGGAAAAATATCAAATCGCTCTGATGGGTAGTTTTAAATATATAGCATTTTTTAATCGTAACTTTAATTATAATCACCCTATATTACAGTGTTTGATTGCTCCTTCTGTCGAGTAAAAAATAAAACTTACGTTTTATTTTTGTTTAAGTAGAATGAAAAAATGAAAGTTACAATTCTGGCTCAGGTAAATAGTCAACAGATAACACGCACCTTGTGTAGTTTCACCATTATTATCAGATAATCCTTGAATAAGACACTGAATATTACGATAAATAAAAATGACAACAAAAATTGTCTTCCGTAATATTCATTTTTATAGATTCATCGAAAAGAAATAAAAAACACTTAAAATCATTGATACGTAAAAAGGCATTAAATATCTAATTGGGAGAAAAATGATAAAGGAGAAAAACAATTTTAAAATACCTTTTTCTTTATCAAAAGCAATTATGTATCTGTCGTTGTAAGTTTTTTTTCTATGACAAAAAGCAATTTTATTTTTTAAAATTCTCGTCTTATTACGAGTAAGTACAATTTTATTCAATTAATTTCATTAAAGGAAATATGAAAATAAGAGCAAAAAATGACAAGTAAAAAAAAATCTACATCTCTTTTTTAAATATAATTCCTTATATTTATGAAATAAATTATTTATACAAGTCTTTAATCCTAGCATTACACAAACAGTAAATTTACACAACGACTTAAAGCAATTATAAATAAATCTAAACTGTCACATTTTTTTTTTTTTTTTTTTTAAACATAATTTGTACATTTGACTTTGCGTAAAACAATTGCAACTGAAATGAATTGTTATTTAGATAGAAAATAAATATCAGAAACAAAACAGTAACTATCACAATTAATTTAACCAAATAAAATGAACATAAATTGCGTTAAAATTACCTTTTAAATGATTTATTTCAAATCATTAACCCAAAAGTAATTGAAAATAAATGACATCACTGATGCAAAAAAACTACTTCTAAAATTCTAATTGACAGAGAAAAAATGAAAATGAAACAAAAGTAAAATTTAATACATGATATGTTTGATCAAAAGTAATTATGTATCTATATTTATACGTTATTTTTTTTCTCTGACAAGAAGCAATTTTATTTTTAAAACTTCCTTGATATTTCGAAAAAGGATTACTACTTTTTTTTTTTTTTTTTTTTTTTTTTTTTTTTAATCTCTTTATCTTTTTTTATTAATGTCTTTAAATGAAATATGCAAATGAAAGAAATATGTGAAGTTTATTTATTTATTTATTTACTTATTTATTTATTTATTCTATTTTAATTCTTATAGTCAATTAAGAGTTTCTATCAAAGCATTAGATTGCAAATAATTAAGTTAAAAAAACAAAAGGCCTATACATAATTGTAATTCACAATGTTTTTTTTTTTTTTTTATAAGAAACATTTTATAAACAAATATATATATTTACTTCTGAAAAAAATTTATTATAGGAAATTAAAATAAATATCCTAAAGAAAGAATAAAGAAAGATATTCTACTCACATATGCTGTCAATTAAATTAGAAAAATACGAATAAAACCGAATTAAATACGAATTAAATTATAAAAAATAAATAATAAAAACATACTTTTCAGAATATCAAACTATTTATAAAATATCTTTACATTCCAACGTTTCGGTTAATATTCAATTTTTAACCATCTTCAGGGAAATGATGTACATAAACTATAAACATAAATCAAATCAAGCCATTCTTGGATATTACAAACCCTATTCATAAAGATATTAAAACATGATTACATAACTTATATAAAAACTCTCTCTCTCTCTCTCTCTCTCTCTCTCTATATATATATATATATATATCTTAAAATAAGTTAAAAACATCTAAATAAACCACCCTCGTTCACATTATAAGAAAAATAAAGCTCTTTAATATTAAAGAACTTTATTTATTAAAGAGCTTTCTTTTTCTTATGTGCATGATGGTGGTTTATTTAGATGTTTTTAACTTTAATATTAAAGAGCTTAATTTATTAAAGAGCTTTATTTTTCTTATAATGTGCATGATGGTGGATTATTTAGATGTTTTTAACTTATTTTAAGATGTATATAGAGTGTTTTTTATAAAAGTTATGTAATCACGTTTTAATATAATTATGAATAGTGTTTGTTATATCCAAGAATGGCTTGATTTGATTTATGTTTATAGTTTATGTACATCATTTCCCTGAAGATGGTGAAAAATTAAATATTAACCGAAACGTCAGAATGTAAATATATTTTGGAATATAAAGATATTTTAAATAGTTTGATATGCTGAATAGTATGGTTTTATTATTTATTTTTTATAATTTAAAATACTTTTTTTTAATATATCTTGGCAAGAATACATATATTCAAATTATGGCTATTTAAACATGTGAACGTATGAACAGTTGTTAACAAGTTTTATTTACTTTTACTTAAAAGTTTATTTGTTTGGTTGTTTGATTGCTTTAGTACTTTTTAATTGTCTCGAAGGTTCGAAAGTTGCTATATCTCGAAAACCCCGAACGTAAGGTGCGTTAAAATTTTTAATAAAAAACATATTTCATACCCATATACGATAATAAAAAACATTCATGCTTATGCGTAACGGGATGTTCAAAATACTATTTCTCTTCCATCTAGACAAATGGTTTATTTAAATAGGAATTCTTCTAAATGTGTGGAGAAGAGGAAAGTAAAAAAATTAGTTTGTTATGTACGAGCTTTTTAAGAAGGATCTAAAATTTCAGTGGTATTTTGTAAGTAAATAAATAAATACAGTCATAAAATAAACCTACACTATTAATAGTTTAATCTTTTAAATATAATTGACACAATCGGCATTGTATAAAACAATTGCAACTGAAATGAACAGTTATTTAGTTAAGGAAATGTCAAACACAAAACAATAACTATCACAATTAATTTAACCAAATAAAATGAATAGCACTTGCGTTAAAATTATCTTTTAAATAATTCATTTCAAATCATTCACCAAAAAGTAATTAAAAATAAATAAAATCGTTGATGCAAAAAATTACATTAAAAATTCTAATTGACAGAGAAAAGTTAAAGGGAAACAAAATTAATATAAAATATATAACATGTTTGATCAAAATCAATTATGTATCTACATTTTGTAAATTATTTTTTTTTTCTCTGACAAGAAGCAATTTTATTTTTAAAAAGTTCTAGGATAGTATGAGTAAAGGTGTCTTATTTTCATTTTTGAATCGTTTCATCATTTTTCATTATCATCATTAAATGAAATATGCAAATGAAAAAAAATATATATATTGTCTTAATCCTTATTGTCAATTATGATTTAATTATAATAGTATTATGTTGCTTAAATAATTAATTTAAGAAGGAAAAAACGAAGTCCATGAATAAATATAATTTATCATGCTTTATTCTTAGAAACATTTTGTAAACAAATATAATTACAGATGAGATTATTTTATTTTCTAAAATTAAAATTAATAGCTTATTTCTTTTAGATAATCTTGACTTAAAAATTATTTTTTGACATTAACTTGTAGCTATTTAAACATGTGAATATATACACAGCTGTTAACATTTTTATTTATTTTTAATGAAAGTTTTTTTTTTCTTTTTTTAGTATCGATATTTTTTTAATTGTCGTGAAGATTGCTTTATCTCGAAAAGACCAGACGATACTTAAGTCAGGACTTGATGTTTTAGACGCCAGCTTCCTGACAACTAGGAGAAAAATATTTTTTTAAGTAGTAATTAATCTAAAATTTATAGATACTTAAAAAAAAGAAATCCTCAGGTTTTTTTTTTTTTTTTAAATGCACAAGTTTTCCGACGAATTTCAGTGATATTTTGAAAGTAAACATTAATACAATTACAAATTAATCTAAACTCTATCACTAGTTTATGTTTTTAAACATAATTTGTACAATCGACCTTATGTAAAGCACTTGCATCTGAAATGAACTGTCAAACCAAATTAATAACTATCACAATTAATTTAATCAAAGAAAAAAAATGGCAACTGCGTTAATATTATCTCAAAAAAAAAAAAAAAAAAATCATTTTAATTACATCACACAGAAGTAATCGAAAATAAATAAAATTATTGAAACGTAAAATTGCATTAAAGATCTAATTGACAGAGAAAAGATAAATGAAAACAAAAGCAAAATTGTAAAATTTAATATATGACATATTTGATCAAAAGCAATTATGTACAAAAGCAATGTTTGTACGTTTTTTTTTTTTTTTTTTTTTTTTGACACAAAGTAATTTTTGTTTCAAAGGATGAGTAAGTTTTCTTATTTATTTTATTTTTCATCTTTTTTCAGTCGCTTCATTATTTTTCATAAACATTTTTGAATAAAATATGCGCAATTAAAAAAAAAAAAAAAAAAAAAAAAAAAAAGAAAAAGAAAAAAAAAAAAACATTTTTTTTTGACATTCTTTTAATCTTTATTATCAGCTATGACTTACTATAATAGTATTATGTTGCTTAAATAATTTGTTTAAGGAAAACAATGGAGTTTATAAGTAATTTATTATATTTTATTCTTAAAGAACATTTTATAAAAAAATATAATTACTGACAAAAATATTTTATTATGATAAATTAAAATTAATTGCTTAAATTGTTTAGACGTAGTTTAACTTGATTCTTTTTTTTTTTTTTTTTTTTAACTTGTAGCGAATTTAAACATGTAAAAAAATTAAACAGATGTTATCAGATGGATTCCATGTCTTTTTATTTAAATGTCGATTTAAATAATAGTCTTCCAAACAAAAAGATAATTTTCTATTTTTTCTTTTTTTATACGCGCTTTCTAATAGGCTATAATATGTTGGTGATAGTTACGTCTATGAAGTTACGTCTATTTATGTAAGCCCCGTGGTACCTTGAAAAAAGAATTTGGATAAAATTTTAAACATTTAAATCTAATTTATGTACATTGTTTTTATATTTTTCGCTTCTTGAATTATTTATTTATACACTCACAAGGAAGTATGAAACTGTAAAATTATAATTGAAATTTAAATATGTTTAAATTGACGAGCCTGCGAGTTACACAGAGAGGACTACAAATTTCGCGCAACTGTGCGCAATTTGTCAAAATATGTACCGTAACGTTTTGCATATTTTTATCAGAACAAACAAAACCAGGCTTGGGAACAGAAGTATGTGAAAAAAGTGTAAAATAATTAAACTCGCCGGCAGTTTTACCCATGTTATTCTATGGTAAATTTAATTATGGAATTTCTCATGTATTTTTATTTTCACATTCGGAAAAGTCACACCCATTGAATTTATTGTTATACTTCAAAAATTTATTTTTGAAATTTTTGCATTCCGTTTTGTGCCTAAAAAGTATAAAAAAATCCGCTCAGGTAATTTTTTGCTTTTTTAAAGTTAAAAAGAAAATAAAATCAGTTTTTAGAAAGCGATGAAAAAAAAAAAAATAATAATAACGTGAAAAAAATAAATAAATGAGGGAGCGGAATTAAAGAAAAACACTTTAGGTAATGAGTATTTCTATAAAAATAAATTTTCTTTCAAAATGAAACAGGGTTCTCGTTTCCAGTGATGTTAGGTATTGCAAACTCTTAAACTGTAACCACTATATAGATGGAAATTTAGAGCTACAGATAGAACTGATTCATGAAAAAAAAAAAAAAAAAAAAAAAAAAAAAAAGATATTCGTTGATGGAATAGATTGGCGGAGTAGTAATGATCAGCAACATAGAAATTCATGAGATTAATAATTGTTACATATACTTTTAATTTGACTTATTTAACTTTTGAAATATCATTGCCTTTACATTAGTTACATTCCAGTATGAATCGCATCCATTATACAAAACTAAAATACCTAAATTTTATTACAAACTACTCTCCAGCTTAAAATTCTTTTTAAGAATGCTAAAAACATCGCAGCTGTTGTCAAATGAGTACGGCAATTTCACCTTATAAAAATAAATGACATTTCCATGTGCTTCATGATCATTTGAATCAACTACATACATCAAAATGAAGCACAAAATTTTATAAAATCGCTCAAAACTGCTGCATAGTGGTGAGCGGCCTCCTTCCGTCTTTGAATCTTTGAATTTGACTTATTAAACTTTTGAAATATTATTGCCTTTACATTTGTTACTTTCCAGTATGAATCGCATCCATTATACAAAACTAAAATATCTAAATTTTATTACAAACTACTTTCGAGCTTAAAATTCCTTTTAAGAATGCTAAAAACATTGCAGCTGTTGCCAAATGAGTACGGCAATTTCACCTTATAAAAATAAATGACATTTCCATGTGCTTCATGATCATTTGAATCAACTACATACATCAAAATGAAACACAAAATTTTATTAGGAACTTCCTTAATCCACAAAACTTAAGTAAAATAAAGTGTTATTCACTCAAGGTTCAATGATCACCATTTGAAAAAAAAGATTGTATTGTTTTCAGAGAATTCCCCTTAAATGCATTCGAAAATGCATTATGGGATAATGGGTTTCGAATCGCAAGTCCCCAATTGCTGAAGAAAAAGACCATAACAATTCACCTTGATTACAGTACCAAGAATATCAGCATTTCTGTTTCTTTTTTTATCTTAGTTCAAATGTCTTAGATAGTAAACATGATTCAAACAAATAGATCTAAGGCAGTTATTTGAAATGTTTTGGAAGTCTAGAGTAATTTAAGAGGGCAATGTTTGAGAAAAATGGATCTTTTTACAGTAATTGAGTGAATTTCCTTTTCATTAGTTATATTCTAGCCATTTTTCAGGACAAAACAAAAAGTATATAAGAAAAATGAGTTCGATTTATGAGGACAAAGCGTTTCTTTTAACACTTGTATCATGTAAAATTTCATTTTCGCTCATAATAACAGATAAAAAAAAAAAAAAATTAAATGAATTTTTTGAAAATACAAATCTGAATTTTATTATTTTTACTTTTAGTACCTATTTATATGCTGAATTATTACAATTATATAACTGAATTGTTTTAGTACATTTTCTCTTTTCTGACTTAGTTGAAATACACAAAATAGTAAACACGATTCAAACATATTTGAAACATTTTGAAAGTTTAGTAATCATAAATAATTTACAGTGATATAGTAAGGAAAGAAAAAAGGATCTTTTTAAATAATAGAGGGAGTTTCCTTTTCATAAGCTATTTTTTTAGAACAAAAGAAAAACATAATTCATATAAATACTTTCGTTCAAAAAGAAACAAATAGAAAATAATTAGCATGGTATTTGAAAAATTGTGTCTATATATTATAAAATTTTATTTTCATCATCTTTTCAGTACACTAATGGATTACAAATGTATAACTGCATGTTTAAAAGTATTTTTTTTTTTTTTTTTTTTTCAGTTTTAGTGAGTTTCTATTTACCACATCACATTTACTCTGAGTTACCCTTTTTACACTCTGATTTCAAATGGCTAATGGTTCAAATGGTTCATTTCCAAAACGGTACACAGCCTAACGGTGGTCGAGCGGTTCTACGTCCAAAGTTGGTAGACGTGAGGTGTCGGATTCGATCTCCGGTCGCGCTCATCGGCCTAGCATTTCGGAATTTTTCGTAGTTTTCTTCGAAACTTGAGTAAATATAGGCTAGGACCCCTTAGAATTACCCCTATGGAGGGTACTCCTACTCAGTCCTAGGACTGTAGTGCAGTCAATTGGTCTTAATCTCCAACACCAACAACAAAACACACACCTTAAACGCCGCATTATTCAACACTATTTCGCATTTGTTCAAAAGTCTGGAATGACGAAAAAAATAAATCAGTCAATAAATAATTAAATAAATAAATAAATAAAAGATAAATATAAAATGTTTGAGAAAAATGGATGATTATTATTGAATAACTATATAGCCTAATTTTAAAGTTATATATATATATATATATATATATATATATATATATTCAGTATTTATTATTGTGAAATTTTTCGTTCCTGAAAGTATTCTGAAAAAAAGGTGAAGACTTCCAGCTTTCCCCTGAAGCAATATGTTAATTTTATCAATAATTATTCCAAGAATCGTTATTAACATCAACTTACATAAGCTCCATAACTACAAATCTTCATTCCCAACCCTTTCACCATTTTAAAATAGAACATTTAGAAAAACTCTATGTGGATTGAAGTTGAAAATACACTGAAAATACATTTCGCTTTCACCTAACCTCTGAAATGACTTGAAAAATCGACACACAATAGCACTTCGCCGAAACAAATCCAATTCCTAAAGAAAATTTCTCACTTCATTGAAAGAATGAAAGCCATTAAGGGGGAACGAAAAAGCTAACAGCAGGTGACTCGATAAGCCATCCATCCAGTGTGGAAAGAAAAAGAACAACCTTGTCCACAAGTGGCTCAAGAAGTTCCCCTGGGAGTACAGAAAATCTTCCATATTACACGGCAAAAACAATCTTTTAAAAGAAAATCACAGAAACTAGATGAACATTAAGCTCGGTTCCACATATTTTTTTATTTAATATTTCTTTACGACAAAAAACTACTGTATGGGAATTTTTAAATATTTCTATTCGGAATTTTAATTTCCTGAATTTTGTTAAGGAAAGAAAATGTTCGTTAGCATTTTGCCTTTTTTTAAATAGTTTTTTTGAAGGTTCTCCGCTGTCACTTTTTTGAATAACACTTTTTATGCAAACAAATGTGTGCATTATTCATTTGAAGATATACTACAAACGATTAATGAAGATGACTATCAAAAAAAAAAAAAAAAAAAAAAAAAATGATATTCAAAGTAGTGATGGCTGTGAACCACGTTGTTTAATTTGGAAGAGGCGGGTCAAAATCAGAAATGCGTACAGTTTGCAGAGGTGGGGAACTTTTTTGTCCAGTTTGTCCCTTTTTCTTTATAATAGACTTAAGGCCGGTTTCCACTAGCGGTTGGTTGGAGCGGTACTATTCAGAATCCTTTGATGTGGTCAACCGGGCTCAAAACCCTCGAACTGGTTGAAAGTCTAGAGATCTCCTTGACGCTAAAGTGCAGTTTCCACTGAGGTTGGTTGGAAATGTTTCGAGCGGCGCTATTCAGAATCATTTGATGTGGTCAAGCGGATGGACCTGGTTCTACGTGTTGATTCGAAAGGGAGAATCCCTGGCTCTAACCCCCAGCTCAGATAATTGAGGGGCCAGAGGCAGATATCTTTGTAAATTTTGCATGCTTTCCTTTGAAGTAACTGCGCAATCTGATAAAAAAAAAAAGTTTACAACTGATGACAAGACATTTGACTCTTTGTGTCGGAAGCGTGATTAATGGTTTTTTGAACCTCGAAGTTTCAACCCTAGTGGAAACCGGCCTTTGGGAAAATGAAAGCGCATTTCATTTGTTCTCTGTTTCATTTATTCTCCAGTTAAACTTTCGACTAAAGCTGGTGGAAATATTATGAATAAAAAAAAGCTTTAAGATAGGTACCATTTTCTTTTAAATCATGACATAAAAGAAGGAATGATACTTGACTACGGAAAAATTGTATTTACTATTATCATCAATTTCTTAAAGAACAATTGTTCAATAAATCTATTTCTTTTTAGATAAAAACTAATTTTATCAAAAAAAAAAAAAAAAAAAAAAAGAAACAAGTAACTGAAATACCATAATTCCTGGAAATATCACCTGAAACATCTAAAAATGTATTTCTCGTTAGAATATCGCTTCTAAAAGTAGAAGAACAAAGAGATTTAGTTTTTCTCTCTATATGGTACTCATGGTTATATTCTTCTTCCTTATTTATTATTATTATTTTTAAATTGAAACTGCTAAATCCTCCATTTTTCAAACTGAGATTAGTTAGTATCATTCTTATGGTAAACATGAATCGAATATCATAACTTTCGCTTCTGATAAAATCACTTTAAAAAACTGAACTACAGAGACAGCAATCCAAAGTTGCCAACTTTATTCAAAGCTGCCAACCTAATCCGGCAAATTGTTAGTACCGCCCTTTTTCTACACCACTTAATTTTTAGAGTAATTCTCTTCAAATATATTTACGATGAATTAAGAAAACAAATACTTTAAAAAATAAGTGGTGCAGAAAAATGAGCGGTACAAACAATTTGCCGGATTAGATTGTCAACTCTGTTTATTACTTTTTAAAACCGAAAATATTTGATAAATTTTTCCTTTTATATTTTAGTAATAGTTTTCGCTGATTAAATAAAGTATGAATTTCTATTAAAATTTACTGGTAGCCAAAAAGTGCTAAAGTTGGCAACTATGTAGAGTTATTTAATTTCCCTCTAATAGTAGCACAGTAGAATTCATTCATTCGCCTCCTTTTTTTAACAACTACATAGTCAATTTTATTTCTTTATCTTTATTATTATGTATTTGATATTTCATTATCACACACTAATATTTTTTATCTCACTGGAATTAACACTTTCACGACCGCTGACGTTGATTCACGTCCTTTGGAAATCTGTAACTCCGCCAGTGGGCGTTCCTTTTGCAATTTGTATGTTACTATATTTCTTAAGAAGATTACTATACTAGGCGAGTCGTATTAATACTGGACGATAGGACCTATGCCCCAGCCCGCCCGGTTCCCGCTGTTCAATGTATTTTTCTAGTCAATTTTGTCCCCTTATTACTTCCGGTGTGAGCCTTTTTTTTTTTTTTTTTTTTTTTTTTTTTTTTTTTTTAACACACTTGACATTATGAGTTTTTTAACACACTTGACATTGTGAGTTTTTTTGCTTTTCTTCCCATGCTATTCCTATGGGGTTTTTAGCTTTTTTTCCCCTCTTTTTCTACATTCTAAAGTGGCGGTGGTCCCTATATTCATATTTGTGCAAATAAAATATCACGGATACAAATACTTTCATTAGAAGAGTATAATTATTATGCATATTCGTATGTAATACCTATCATGAAAAACGGCAGTTTTTCTAGTGACGCAAGCGCAAAAACAAACGAACGCCACGACACTCAGCGGAAACGGAAAAACGAACGAAAACTGCGACACTTATATATACAGGAATTTTAAGATCAAAGTAACCGCTGAAAGCCGACACTTAATATCTCAGGAAATATGGGAGGTTATGTTCTGATATTTTCAAAATAGACTTTCACCTTCTGTCTGATCCTACCCTGAAATCCCTACATTTCTGCGTGCAATATATTTCGAGATATGAATTGGCTCATTTAAGTTGTAAATGGACGGCGTATGTAAGGAACAAATTTTTCTCGAATATGGCTCGAGCGAATTTAGTTTAATTGATATATGATATTAATCGCTTTTATCTTATGTGCCTGACATCTCCCTTTTCCCTAGGAAAACTCTTGTTTTTTTTATAACTCAGTTTAAAAATCGAACTATTTTTTACTCCGAAAATACCGTGATGCGGCAGTTTCGCGGACGAATTTCTTCTCTTCCATCTGAAATACTGAATATCAAATAATCGTTTTGGCTCCATCTATCGGGGAGCGTCAAAAATAAACACAAAAAATAAAATAAAAAATATTTTTCTTTTTTTAATATATATATTAAATGAGTTATTTATTTAGGTACTTGTATTTTATATGACATTTGTTTATCAAAAATATTCTTTGTATTTACATTGTTTTCATGCTGATACGTTGTTAACTTTCAAAATTGGTTCTATTTTAAAAGGTGATTGCAACAACAAAAAATTTTTCCTTTATTTTCATAAAAATGACAAATAATATAATAATCATATGCAAATATTTGTAATTTTTTCAAAATTAGGAGATAAATCACTTAAACTACGGATTGAAAAAATTCTTAAAACAGAATTTGAAAATAATTAATTTGCTCATTAAGTTTCTAGTATATATATAATATATAAATTACAAAATGTTAAGCTATAATAAAATTTTGAATAGATTAAGATTTTTTTTTTAATTAAATTCATAACAAACTATACTACTTAAATATTTACCAGTATAAAATTTTCACTTTTTAAAGATTTTTCTATTATTATTTATTTTTCTCTTTTAAATCAAATCTATACCTAAAACATTATAATAAGAAATAAATATAAATACGAAATTTTTGTCATTTTTAAAATGTACTATATTATGCCTTTGTAATGTTGCATGTGTCCATCTTTTTTATCACTTTTTATAAAATTTTGAAATTTTATTTAGTTTGTTATTTTGTTCGAGTGTGACCTATAAAACAAAACTTTTAATACAGTGTTATTACCATGCTCCTTTAATTTTGCGTTTTGATCATTAACCCCTAAAAAGTAATGATATCAATACAAAAAACCCTTAACGGGTTAAAAGTTTGTGACGCAGCATTGTACTTTATGGCTATAAGAATTAGAAATACGGGTCTTAAAAATAATGATATCAAATTTTCAGTGACGCTTTGATATTAATTAAATTATACATAGATTTTCTTATTTGAATTTGCTTTTTCCTTTTATTTATATTTACAGTGTAAACGTTATTTTCAACATAAAATAATATATAGCATTTACTCATTGATACCTTTCCATTCACATCTCTTATACTATGAAAGCATGTGTTTTAAAAGAAATTATATGAAATTCCAGTAACGCAGTGGTGTTACATTAAGTGATTTGTTTTTAAATTTCTCTGCAATTATTTTGTTTTGCATATTAAAGTATATGTGCACATTGAAATATTGCTTTTAATTTTCAAATACGCTGTCAAATATATCACTTTCATTAAGCTTATATTATGTACTGAAATATATTTATTTCAATGAATTATTCTATCTTTTGCGTCACGCCATCCAAAACTGTAAGTAAAATATATGGAAATGTTTACTTTGTGTCATTTCATCCAAATAAATTGAAAATGCATGCAAATAGATATCGTGATGCAAAGAAAAAAAACTGTGAAATTTTTTTCAGTTTTGGATTTGCCGGATAGGTTGGCAGCTCTGCAGGTTAATTGTAGAGAATTTCTCTAAACACTAATCATGTGCATTGCTATGATGCATTGATTCTGTGATTGGTCGTGTATTATTATATAATGAGAAAAAAAAAATCTTTAACGGAAAATTTCCGAACCAGAGAAATACAGAAAATATGTACAGAACATATTTATTTCCGTAGAACATGCAAACAAAAAAATAAAAATCAAGTTAGTTTTTAAATAAAATTTTCCAGCATGAATTGAACCAAAAGCCACCGCATAGTATACGACGATGCTATGTAACTTATTTATCTATTTATTTTTATATACGAATGGTGCTATTACGTTTAAAAAACATATATCTATAAAAATAAGCAAAAATAAAATAAAATAAATAAATAAATAAATAAAGACTAAACTTCAAACACGGGAGATATTGAGCTATAAAAGGGTTAAAAATTTGTCTCAATTATAAAATATTTTTAGCAGATTTTTTTTTTTTTTTTTTCTTTTAGGTTGATATTATATAAAGTCAAAGTTTTTAATTTAGCATTTTTTTTTTTTTTTCAGGGGAAAAATATTTTTTTATCGATTAATTTCTAATAGAATTTCTTGTTACAAAATATTATTTTTAGTTTTGAAATTCTGATTTTAGCCGGGATTAATGTTTTTATTTTGCCCTCTAAAATAAACATTACTGATCGTCTGTAAGTTTAATATTGATATGTTAAAAATGTCCCTTTCCAGAAACATGCATCATGATACTCATTTCTTTTTTTTTTTTTTTTTTGTACATATAGTTTATTATTGCACAGATGGAGACGAACCTCAATTACACGAAGAACAATGATCACTTCAAGTCGAAAGTTGGTTGGTTGTGGGGATTGAGGCCTATTGACTGCTCTAGAGTCCTAGGGCTGAAGGGGAGTGCCCTCCGTAGGGGTCTTTCTAAGGTGTCTTAGGCAGTATTTACGCAAGTTTTGGAGAAAATCACGAAAACTCCGAACGGCTAGGCCGACGAGCGCTTCCTGGGATCGAACCCGGTGCATCACGTCTACCAGCTCTGAGCGCAGGACCGTTCGACAGCTGGTGGGCCCTTCACGTCATAGGAAAAATAATTTACTGAAATGATTTTGACTCGCAAAATATGACCCTTAAGAGAAATACGCATTGTTATCAGAATACTTAATGGAGTCACATTAATATTAAAATTTATTGGAAAATTTTAGAATTGATAATCATTGGCCCCAATGGGAAACAACACTTTAGAAGTGGTGGACTTTTTGAGAGGTTTGAGAGAATTCTTGTAAAGCTGCAGAATGCAGACATATAAGCTAATAATAAAGCTTCTTTAAAACAGTATTCCAATTTATTCTGGCAGTAGCTTTTTACACGAAAAATGTTAACAATATATGTAACTTAGAAGGAAATCTTAAAGTTTAAATGTCAATCTACCTAAATTAAGCAAAAACCTAGAATCGTTAGATATTTATATTTGATACAAGCAGCTGTTTTTCTTTCAATAATGAAGAAAGACAGTTCGAAGTTTATGGCAATTTTTTTTCTTACTCAATCTGAATTTTGTATTTCTTCATTTATTTCAAACTTGGCGAAGAACCTAATTACATCTAATGTGATATCAAGAATAAAAATTCTTGCAATTTCAGCTTAAAATATTAACTTTTTAAACATTTATAAGAATTGGCATTTGAATATGGAAAAGATAAATTAAAATTAGATTATTTGTAGCTTATATATTTTCAAATGTTTTTCATGCTAATCTTATTTATGTGGGAATTTTGCTAATGTAAACAAAGTAGGAGTTTATATTTTATTCAAAAAAGTATATTTGCTATCAAAATTTAAATAAGAATATCAAATTAAAGTATTTTTATATGAAACTAATTCTACTTTCTCTAATCTTAACCTTTCAAATAAAAATAATCAAAATGTAATAAAAACTTTATTTTATTAACATAAATCTAGTTTTCATTAAATATACAATCTTAGTATTTTTTTTTCCTTTTTTTTCTAAAATTTTTTCAAATTTTTCTTATGTTTTATTCAAGATACTTTCTGTATTTATTTTGAACAAATTTAATAAGGATATATTTAAAATTTTAAGAAAATGTGATTAATAACATAATGTATGCTCAAATAGTAGTTTTAACAAGGATGTTAAATATTATATATATATATATATATATATATAAATATTTTGGGAAGATAATGAAAGCACTTTCGATTTAATAACAATAATAATACAATGTACGTCGATTTAAAATAAAAAAATGTAGAAAACTCCTCAAGTATTTGCTCCTTTCAGACAGACCCTGAATTTCAAACCATTCTATTACTTATATTATTCTGAATTTTAGCACTATTTGGTTATTTTTTACAAGTATCTGCATCGTTTTTCCTAACAAATTATAAATTTTACATAAATTTTGTTAACGTTTAAGAATGCGCAGCCAAAAGTTATTTAGTAAAAATGCACATGTTCATCATATGTTTTAAAATTTTATATTCTGATTGAACTATGTTATGGCTCTCAAAATATGTCGAGTCTTTTATAAATAACAGTGAATTTGTATGAAAACCTTGCATGTTATAAACAAAACAGGATGAAATTATTTCTATTTTGTTAAAGAAAGCTTTATATCTCTTGAATATATGTTCTAATCTCATACAAATAAATAGAGATAATTAAAAACATATTGTAACCTTCTGATACATCTACATTGCCTTTCAAACAATATTGTTTACAGAGGGATCTCATACATTATCTATTTTTTATCTATTTTTTTTTTTTCTTAAATTTGTTACTAGTCCCTTTTTTATCTTTGGGACAAAACGTTCATTGAAAAATATGAGGTATATTACTTATATACATAAATATTTAATTATTAACAATTGAACTAAGCTTATTTTTTAAATTGGATTTAGGGACAAATATAGCGGTGTCCCCATACACATAATTTTGAGGACAAAAAAATTAAATCACCTTATATTAAAAACACTTAGTAATTTGTATGTATACACTACCAGAAAGAACTTATTTCAGCTTTGGTTTTATACATATAGTAAATTATTAAAGTAAAACATTGATAACTTTATAACCAGTGTCCCCAAATGCATAGATGCCAACATTTTAAATTATTCCGGAGTATTTTTAGCCCCGCCTTTATTTCATATCACTTATCTTTTAAAATTATTTGTTCCTTATTTTACCAAAGTTATATAATGAACAGAGCTGCCTACCTAATCCGGCAAATTATTAGAACCGCCCATTTTTCTACACCACTTAATTTTTAGAGCAATTCTCTTCAACTATATTTACGATGAATTAAGAAAACAAGTACTCTGAAAATTAAGTTGTGTAGAAAAATGGGCGGTACTAACAAGTTGCCGGATTAGGTTGGCAGCTCTGAATGGAGAAAAACTTTTTATAAATAAAGTGGTGTGAAATAAAGGCGGGGCTAAGAATATTTCAGAATACATTAAAATGGAAGCATCTATGCCAAATGTGTTCTAATATTTTGAGGACGAAGGTAATTTTCGAGGTCTATCCTCGAGATACCAGGACCTCTGGTCACCCTAATTAGTCGAATTTTCAGGTCTTTACAATTATCTATGTTAATCAGACATGCATAAAACTAATATTAAATATTTAAAACAAAATTTTAACTAACATTTCTTTAAAATTGCCGCATGCGTATAATTTTAAATATATCCCTACCTTTTGCTCAAATTTTGATACATTTTGAAATTCAAAATGATTTGCTTCTACACTTACGCTACACAGAAATAATTCCAATGATAAATCTGTTGTTTCATCGGTCAATTTTTCTTCTCCCCTCTCACATGATATATCCTGCAAGAACCCACCTACTTATTGGCATTGATTTAAGTTCCCTCCCAACCCCGATTCAATGTTATTGTTATAAGCTCCTGTGTTTTTATATGTGTTTTATTTTCCAGTTATTTTTTACAATAATCTTCGGAGTCAATTTCTTTGTTATTTTTTCTTCCCCACCCCCTGATTGATGGCTTTTTGGAACGTAGTTTTTTCCAGATTATCTGCAACACTTTTTTGTTATTTTCGAAAGGATAAGCTAGTTTATGAATCACATTAATGTGATGTTAAATATATTTTTCTGTAAGTATGAGATAGATTCCATTAGTTTCCGTATAATTTGTTTGTATGAATACTTTCTCAAGATATTTATTATTTGGAAGACAATTATTCTGTATGTAAAGTTTAGAAAAAAGTGTAATTTATAATAGGAAATGTTTTTTTTTTTTTTTTTTTTCAATGCTATGATAAAATAAATGCAAAAGTGTATTCACGAAATTTACAAGGAAAAGCAAACACAAATTATTTTCTGTTGATAAATAAATAAATAAATAAATAAATAAATAAATAAAAACTTTTCTATATGTAGACTTGCTAGCTATGCTAGTTTATCCGTAATGGTATTAAGCCCCGCCATTTTTTCACACCAGAATAGTTGTAGAGCAATAGTCTTCTTATTTAATCATGAGAACATATTGCTGAATATTATTCTACAATTATTCTGGTGTGAAAAAAGGGCGGGGCCTAATACCATTACGTATAAACTAGCATAGTTAGCAGGTCTATATATGTGTTTTATTTTTTCATGAACATTAAATAAATAAACTATTTTTTAGAATTTCTGATTAAAAAAAAAAAAAAAAAAAAAAAAAAAAACTTTATTATCTCTAATTTAAGTATAGTCGTAGAGCTCCAGCTATCCGAGTCCCGATTAATTGAGTTCCGGGTTAGCCAATGAAGTTCTGAAAAGAATAGCATAAACTTTTATTAGGCGAAAAAATATACATGAGTGTGGAGTGAAATTTTACATTAATACTTCTATCATTCCTTTTATTATGCTTGAAGAAGAGACATGCTTAAAATTTTAATTCGAAACACTTGTTCCATGTTTTTTAAATTTATTATTTTTATTTTGAATGCTTTTAGTCTTTGGCTTTTGTAAGTGTTATCAAATGCAAAGAAAAATTTACGCGTGTTAAATAAATTTAATTTTAAGAAAATCGTATATTTGTAGAAAGCCTGAAATCACATTTGAAAACACAAGCACCATATCGAATATTGATCTACATAGTTGTTCATTTTTACATTTTTTAGCCACCAAAAATTTCAATGCACAATTTATGTTTTATTTAAATAGAGTCTGGATGTTGCGTTTAAGGTCGACTGAATACGTTAGGGTCTTAGGATTTTAGCTGGAATGCCCTCCATGGTAGTCATTATAAGGGGTTGTATCCCGTATTTACGCGTCCACTAGGTCGATAAGCGCGACCTGGGATCGAACCCGGCTCTTTCCACCAACCAGTTTTGAGCGCAGGACTGCCCTTATTTAAACAGGGAAAATTGTTCCAAAAATATATATAATTTTTTATAAAAATTTTCAATTAGCTAAAAAGCGTGAAATTTGACAGCTATGGAATGAGGATAATAATAAATAATAATACAGAGTTTCTAACTTCTGTATTTTTTTCCGGATCACTTATAGCCCCGCCTTTTTCTCATACCAGTAATTTTTAAAAATGATTTTTCTTCATATTTAATCGTCGTGACATATTAGAGAGACACAATCTAGAAAAATTCTGGTGTGAAAAGATGGCGAGGCTAAGAATGCCCGGAAATAAATTATAAAAATTGGCAACTCTGATAATAACAATGAAAGCAATAACAATTTTGAATATTACTTTTTTTTTGACTAACATATAATTATTTCAAAAAGTATTTTGTTTAGCTATAATACTTAAACAACAATGGGACTGCCATTGACAAAACGCTCGATAAATATTACATTTTATCCCTAAGCATTCTAGTCAAAATAAAACTAAATTTTAAGACTTCTTTCAAACTCCACAACTCACTTAATGTATTAAATTCTCAAACAAAAAGACCGTTTTCCTGAAATAAATTCTGTTAATTAATGTAGATTAAAAATGCAGATAAAAAGTTAAAGAATTGCTCTGAACAACATATTTCTATTTCACTCAATGCGTTTTATAAAGAGTAATTCAGAACAAACTTATTGGACTTAAATTATTATCTTACAACAATTTAAGTTTGCCAAGAATTGCATTTTTAAATACAAACATAAAACGAAAATCATAAGAGATACTCATATCTAGAGCAAATCTTATTAGTTAACTCGAAAACTTCGTTATTCTCGAAAAACAGCATTAATAACATTAGAGAAACATTCTAAAGTAAAGTAGCGAATAGATCTTAAAATATTTTCTTTCGTTATTGGATAGAGAAAAAAAAATATTAGTGGTGCGGAAACTTAAACACCACTCTTCTCGATAAGCCTCTAAGGGGAGAAACAGGGAGAAAATAATACCCGCAAGTGGCTTCAAAAATGAAAAAAAAAAAAAAAAAAAAAAAAACAGTAAAACAACCAATAGGGAAAACTTTATAAAAAATGTCTGTACTTAGTAACTTAAGGAAGAGAAATGGAAGCTCGTTAAGTAATGAAAAACTGTCATTTTCAGCATTTCTGATGACACAGAAAAATTTTCTAATCTAATTTTTATTTTTATATTTTGTTTGTTTTATTTTTAGTTAATTCGTCTGTTTTGACATAAGCATGCTCCGTAACTGTTTTTTTTTTTTTTTTTCTTTTAAGCAATTTAATTTGAAATGTTAATACTTAATCGGACTTGGTGGCATTAAAATGTTTCATAGATAGTAACCGAGAAATACTTGAATACTTCTAACACCAATTTTTAAATCTATTTATTTAGGAATATAATAAAATCCACAAAACATGATTACGAACTAATTTGTGTGTGAAAGATTAAGTAAGTATATATGTGTATGGTTCGAATAAATAGCAATAACGAATATATGTTAGCATGGCTTATTTTTTAAACAAGGGCGCGGCCTGCTACAGAATTCAGGAAATTTTTAATTTGACATCTTCCGTTAAGGCGCCTGCCTACCGTAGGAGTTGATTTTTTTTTTATAATTAAAAAAATACTTATTTATGTGCATTATATGATAGAATATAGTAAAAAACAGTGATTAACCTGAAAAAAAAATGCAAATTTAAAAATATTTAGATATTTAGGCTCAAAATATGCATAAAATTTGCGAAAAAAAAAAAGGACATTTTACAAAACATCATAAGTCAAACTTAAATAAAGATATTTTTATTCTCTAAATTTTATTTAGATTATTGAAAGGTCCTTAAGGAAGTGAACTACTCTGAAAACTATAACCATGTTATTTAATATTTTAGAGACGATAACATTTTTACATGCTGAAAAGATCATGAATATACATGGCAGTTCATAACTTCTATCGACAATAAATAAATAAATAAATAAATAAATAAATAATAATAATAATAATAATTTAGCTAGTTACATTGTCGTAGTTCAATCCCTAAAAAAACTCCTCTAGAATATTTTGTCAAAGTTTCATAACGTTTCAATTATAACATTTTGGAATTATGATGCTTTGGAATAAAGCAAAATGCTAAAAATCTCATTTTGAGAAAAAGCAGAAAACAGATTTAAAAATAAGATTTTACCTATTAAACAAAAAATAATTTTAATAAGTTCCTGATTTATTTCAAAGCTTTTTATTAACACGCTTTTATTAGCTTCACCTGTATGTAGTTGTTGTTGGGGGTTTTCTTTGAGACCTATAGCTGCTGTGGCTGTTGTCTCAATTGATCCATAGAGTATGGAAGAATGACGAGAGGATAAACCACTACGATCTATAGCTTACTCGCACATTTTTACTTTCTCTTACCCATAAGGTAGAGAAAGTATTGTTTTTGGGTCAAATTTTCGAACGCGAGATTTTGTTATATTTACACGTTTTGAGGTCCCCTGAATACGAAAATCATGTTTTTAGCAAATGGTCTGTGTGTGTGTCTGTGTGTCTGTCTGTATGTCTGTGTGTCTGTCTGTTATCAGCATATCTCAAAAACAAATTATGGCAGAAAGTTCAAACTTGGTATTCTAAATGTGTATCATATAGGGATGCTACAGTACGCTTTTCGTTAAGATCAATCTAATGGTTTGTGTACAGGGACAATCAAGAGAATTCTAATACATTACGTGTATGGGGGAAATTGCAGGAAAGTTTGACGTCTATAGACTGCACTAAACCAAATGAAACGAATATATATATTTTGTAATAGAGATATTTAACTGGGAAAATTTTTTTGTGTATGTAGGAGCCTCGCCTCCCCCCCTTGGGGGAAGTCCCCCCTCGAGGGGAGTAAATTTTCATGATGGGTATCTTTCAAAAGAGCTCGCCAATACCTTTAAAACGAATGGTTGAACCATCGATCTGCGATAATTCAAAACAAAGTTATCGATTTTTTTTTTACTTTTAACGAAAAAAAAAAAAAAAAAACTTAGAAAAAAAATCGTACTTATTATTATTATTATTATTATTATTATTATTCTTTTTTTAATTTTGAGAATAAAATGGACTTTTTTTTGGATATTTGGTGTTATACTACTTCTCTAATATGGAAATCGTCTGAATTATCATGAAAGATAATTTTTTTAAATAATAATTTTAATAAATTATTTTTTAAAAACAGACTTATTTTTTAATAACTTAATTAAATTCTATATAAATGTAGGTGCATTAATGAAACGGGGGGTTGAGGGGGGCGGTAGCCCCCCTCACACAGAACTAATTATCATATAAAACTCTTCAGAAGCCTAATATGAATTGTTTAACATAGGTTTACATAACAGTACTCGTTATCTTACCTATTAATCTGCAACCTGTATTTATTGTATTAAATTTCAGGGTAAGAGAAAGTCGTGTGAGTGACACACCAGATTATTTACTTTCTCTTACCCATAAGGTAGAGAAAGTATTGTTTTAGACTCAAATTTTCGAACGCGAGATTTTGTTATATTTACACGTTTTGGGGTCCCCTGAATACGAAAATCATATTTTTAGCAAATGGTCTGTGTGTGTGTGTGTGTGTGTGTGTGTGTGTGTGTGTGTGTCTGTGTGTGTGTCTGTTATCAGCATATCTCAAAAACAAATTATGGCAGAAAGTTCAAACTTGGTATTCTAAATGTGTATCATATAGGGATGCTACAGTAAGCTTTTCGTTAAGATCAAGCAAATGGTTCGTGTACAGGGACAATCAAGAGAATTCTAATACATTACGTCTATGGGGGAAATTGCAGGTAAGTAGAGTTTAACGTCTATAGACTGCACTAAACCAAATGAAACGAATATATTTATATATTGTAATAGAGATAGTCAACTGGGAAAAAAATTGTGTATGTAGGAGCCTCGCCTCCCCCCCTGGGGGGGGAAGTCCCCCCTCGAGGGGAGTAAATTTTCATGATGGGTATCATTCAAAAGAGCTCATCAATACGTTTAAAACGAATGGTTGAACTATAAATATGTTGTAATTTAAGACAAAGTTGTAGATTTTTTTTTTTTTTTTTTTTTAAATATTGAGAGTAAAATGGACTTTTTTTTGGATATTTAGTGTTACACTACTTCTCTAATATGGAAATCGTCTGCATTATCATAAAAGATAATTTTTTTAAATAATAATTTTAATAAATTATTTAAAAAAAAAAAAAGAATTATTTTTTAATAGCCGAATTAAATTCTATATAAATATAGGTGCATTAATGAAACGGGGGGTTGAGGGGGGCGGTAGCCCCCTCACACAGAACTAATTATCGTATAAAACTCTTCTTAAGCCTAATTTGAATTGTTTAGCATAGGTTTACATGACAGTTCTCGTTATCTTACCTCTTAATCTGCAACCTATATTTATAGTATTAAATTTCAGGGTAAGAGAAAGTCGTGTGAGTGACACACCAGATTATTTTTAAAACGTTTAATAGAATGCAGGAACCCAAGGGTGGAGTGACGAAAGTTACTTACTAAGCGGAATTTTTGCATGAAAACAGGAAAGGAACTAAAATTATCACTATTTAGCAACGAACCAAGATACTGAATGCGATTCTGCTGATAGCGACCACTAGATATAAGAATGTGTTCAATAGAATCCATTACGCCTGTATGTATGTATGTTAGCATGTTTGTAACCGCTCTGGGAGCAAACAAAAAATCTATATTGTAAAAAGAAGACTTTTCCTACGTGAACACCGTGTCGTTGAGGTATAGCTCCGCGCTACGAAACTAAAGGTCTAGTGTTCGATCCCAGTCAGGGGAGATTTTTTAAAAATGGTTTTTGTTTAATTCTAAATTGTTTTAATTAAAGATTTAAATGTATGTAAATATTATGGTGTGTCACTCACACGATTTTCTCTTACTCTGCATTTTAATACTAAGATAGATATTTTGTGTTTTTTAGTTCACATTTCTGTGAAAGCGTGTTCTTTAATTTTTTAAAACTATAATATTATTTTCTGTTTTAAATTCATCTTATATTCAGTAACAAATTTTGATGCTTATATTGAGTAAAACATTTATGTAAACAAAACATTTCCGGGTCATTTCCGGTCACTTCATGTTTCAAAAACTGGCGAGTGACTAATATTAAAATGCCTGTAAATCAAGTTCTAAGCAAGATAGAAACAAAATTCAAACTGATTTAGAAAGCTAAAATGTCAGACTTTAATAAAATGATATATAAAATCGACGTTTCTTCGATTCTATTCGCCTTTTATGTATATCAAATCCCACTTAAAAAATTTTTTGGTGGTTGTTGAATAAAAAAGTCGTGCAATCTGTACCAGATGGCGCTGTCTACCGCTTAAACTGTTGCCAAGTTTACGAGCCACGCGACAGGCATCTAGTTTAGGAGGCTATGTCCGAAGAGTGGAAATGGCTATTTAATAAAGTGTCATAACAAATATGGGTACTGGAAATTCTTTCCCAAAGAAGGGATCCCCGGTCCTACTAGTCAACTTAGATGTTCGCAGTTTAAAAACTGTCTACAACCCCTTAGGAAGACCCTTTATGAAAAGAATACCACCTATAGGTCAGAAAACTATTGTAGTTAATCGGCCATAATCCATACCATCACAACAATCACAACTCTTAAAAAAGGAAGCTTTCCGTACATCTGAACATTAAATTCTCTGAGTTTTACTGAAATTTAAATGTGTAGAAGCTTTTTAAGTAATAACAACTATCATTTTTAGCATTATACATGACTCATAAAAAATATTCTAATCAGTTTTTAATGTTATACACATCCAAATATTAAGTTAATTAACATAAAGTTAGTTAAGGCCTAAAGTTAGTAAAGACCTAAAGTTAGTAAAGACCTAATGTCGAAAGATAAAAAAGATATTGTAAAATGATAATAACTACTGATTTCACGTATGCTGAGATAATTTTAGAAATATTTATGAGATTTTTAAACCCTAAACTGCCTCGGGCGTATATATATACGTTTTTCCGAAGTACTATACGTTGTACTGTATTTCTACCAATGAAACTACTGCATGGTTTGATAGTGCAATAAAATAAACTGGAAAGTGTTTTTAAAAGATTTATTTATTTTTTGTAAAAAAAAAAAAAAAACAGTTCTATTTTGAAGCGAATATTGTCAATTTTCCTCAGCAGGTAAAGGGTTAATTTAAGTTACATTTTAATTATTTTCTCTTAATTCTACTTTCCCATGCCTTCAGAAAAGAAAAAAAGAACTTTTTAAGCAATTTCCACCGAATTAAATTTATTCGTGAACTTTCATACCCAGATGTAAATTGTATTCAGTTTGCTAGAAAAATTTAAAAGCTTAACTGTAAAAAACAAAAAATATAGCAAACACACTTCATGGGGCTTATGTAGACAAAAGCTATCTTTTTCCTTTTATTTTTAAAAACTATATAGATAAATAGTTTGATTTTTAAAGACAAATATACAAACTGCTATAAAACAAACATTTGTTTATTAAAATGCTATTAAATACATTTTTTGGGGAGAAAAATACAAAAGTGTTGACACTAGCCCCCTTATCCCACATTTGTTTTTATTTAGGTTATAAATAAAAAGCATTCTTTAAAATACATTTTTTTCTGTGCTCCTACTCTTGAAAACCTCCTAGTGGAATTCTTTTTTTACAGACAAAAATGCTTACCAGAGCATTTGAGCGTGGCTAGATCTATTCTATCGATTCAGCAGAACAAAATAAAATGCCCGATGTTTTTCTCTTTTAGAGGTGCATATACATGTCAAAGAATAAAAATGAAAAAATATGCCTGGTTCGAGATTTTTTTTTTACGATTAGCGGAAAACAAAAATTTATATAATGTCATTCAAAAAATATCTTGAAAGAACGTAACAGTGACTTGGAATAAATACATATATGTGTTTTTTTTTTTTTTTTTTTTTACTTTAATGAAAATTTTCTTTAAAACTTAATACATCTATACTAAAATACGTGATTTTATCAAATGTTTTCACAAATACGTAGTATAAATATGGTTATTTAGAAATTAAATAAGAACATTTAAACTTATTTATTATTTTTTAATTTTTAGATGATACGTTTATACGTAATATATATATATATATTCTTAAAAACTTTTTTTTTCTCTTGTGCCCCCACTTTTGGATACCTACTATTGCAGTTAGGCCCGTCTCCATAAAGTTCTTACTAGAGCATTTGAACACGGAGAGATGTATTCTATTAATTCAATTGAATAAAATAAAATGTCCCAGGTTTTATTTTATTTTAGAAGTGCATGTTATAGAGTACCTATCACAGAAAAAGTACGAAAATAATCCAGTGTGGCACTCACACGACTTTCTCTTACCCTGAAATTTAATATCATAAAGACAGATTGAAGACTAAGGAATAAGATTACGAGTACTGTTATACAAACCTATGTTAAAACGTGTCAAATTAGGCTTTGTACCCGCTTTCTGTTTGAATATTGTACCTACATATAGAAGTTTGTTACTAGTTTGTATATAGAACTTAAATATGTTATAAAATTTAAAATTCATTTCAAACTATTCACACAATGTTCCACCGAACCATTCCTTGAAACACATCAATCTTAATCAATCTTTTCAAGTAACAACCCTATATTAATTTCAAAATAAAACACTTTAATAACCTGAAATTATTTGTATTTAAGTTACTCCGTAAAGAGACATAGACAAGGATTAAGCGCTAAAACTTTTACTTCAGCATTCAAGGAACACCAAAACGCATAAATATATAAAAAACACGGGCTGAATATTTAGTTTAAATATACTTTATTTACCGTATGGTTATGATGGATTGATTTCAATTTCTGAGCAATTTTCCTCGACAGGTTAAAATATTATAATAAACCACCTCCACAAATTACATTCAATAAAAAAGAATATTTTCGCCCAGTTGTTGGCAGTCCTGTATATTTTACAAAAATTACGTACATACCACATTGTATACTTAAATATAATGCTATATTTGTAACACATATCCCAACCTGAAATGTATTTTCATCAAATTTTAAGTATTATCTCTCTATATCCTAATTCTTTGTGTAGCCCTGTAAACAAATTTTCATACCAATTCTACATAAAACATGCTATTAAGTATATAATATATATATATATATATATATATATATGCACATTCCATTTGGATTAATGCAGCCCGGCTGTACTTACCTTCAATTTACCTTCAAGACTCTTGATTGGCCCTCTACACAAATCATTTTCTTGATCTCAACGGCAATTAAGTGTAGCATCCCTATTTAATACAAATTAAGAAATTTGAGTTTGAAATTCTTGCTATTATTTGTTCTTGAGATATGATGGTGACAGACACACACAGAGACCAACCGCTATAAACATATTTTTCAGATTTAGGGGACCTTAAAACGTGTAAATATAACAAAAACTCATTTTCGAAAATTTGACCCCAAAACAATACTTTCTCTACCATATGGATAAGAAAAAATGAAAAATCATGCTTGGTTCAAGATTTATTTTTTGCCCGTTTTTACGATAATTGGACGTAAAATATCATTAAAATGAAAAAATTTGGTTTATATTGGTTGATCTGAAAGAGTATTTTGTTTAAAATTCAATTTTGTGCTTGTAAAGCGTAAAATTTTGTAAAAATTTTTAAATATAATACAAAAGTCCTTATTCTGAACTTAACTGAGACATATTTATCTTTATTAACCTTTTTTTTTTTTTTTTTTTTTGTCGAATGTAATGTTTACAAAAATGTAAAAAAAAAAAAAATAAAAATAAAAAAAATGTGTACAGCTATGAAAATAAGTCTTTCATATTAATTACTTTTTCAAATTCTCGTGTTTACATTAATACCTTACGTATATTTTAAAACCAATCATATTTTTTTTTTTAAGTATATTTTATAACTGATATTAACTTAAGTTAATATCAACTAAATATTGTTAGTGCTATTTAGATGCTTTATACAATACGCATGGTTTATTTACTTTTTAGTGTATGAAGCAATTTTCCGGACAAGTCTTATTCTTTTCTTTATTACTTATAAAATGAAATTACGTTAATTTTGATGTCATATTTATTCTTTTCCGTAAGTACAATTCTATAATTCTCCATTTCCTTAAAAAAAAAAAAAAAAAAAAAAAAAAAAGTTTATAAATAAACGTAAATTAAATATTTTACAGTGTCATTTACATGCTTTATTTTATTATATACTAGCAAAGCCCCAGTTCGGGAACGAACCGAATTCCGAATGCGGGAAAAATTTCAAAATCAAACTCGAAATGTACAAAACTCGGACTGATGCTGCCTGCGTGCCAATAGATCAAAGTTTGTTAACGAAACTATTTTTTAATTCATGAAATCAATGAAGGTAGTAAATCAACGAAGGCTTTTCTCGCTTCGCTGGTCACTATATTTAAAGGAAACTCTTTTCTATATCGCTTTACAAACAAAAATAAAATTTAAAGATATCATGAAATTGCTTTAAAGCCCGCTTTAGTTTCCCGTTGGTTTGTGTTATTATTATTATTATTATTATTTCTTTCTTTCTTTTCTTTTCGTTTTCATTTCCTCTCCATATTTACGGAATTCGATTCTTTGTTTTTCAATATCACGTGATTAAGCAGCTATTTTATTTATTTAACGTTCATTTATATTTCCATTAATTTTTGGAACTCTCTTGCAACTTTATCTAAATTGTTTTTTTATTCCATTTTCCATTTTCATTTTTTAATGTGCATGAGTAAAATATTTTTTTTTTTTTTTTTCGCGTGAAAGCGTATTTTATTTTATGCTTGAAAAAAAAAAAAAGCGTGATTTCTTCTTCTTTTTTTTTTTTTTTTTTTTTTTTTTTTAGTAACAATTTAAATTTTAAATGTCCACATTTAAAGCTTTTAGCAGGTTATTATTTTCGCATTTTAATTAATTTTAAAAAAATTTCGTTGCAAATAAGGTACCAAATGAAAGGGACATTTTTTTCTGAATTCATCGGTTTAATTAATTTATCGTTCGGACAATTAGATTTTTTTAAAATTAACTAAAGTATGAAAAGCTGGTGATAATTTTTTAAATTAACTAAAGTATGCAAAGCTGGTGGCAACAAGACACAGACAAACAGAAGAAAATCTCTCTTAGCCAATCAACTTGCGTCCAGCCACAGACTTACAGGAAAAAACTCTCTTAGCCATTTATATATAGAGAGATATTTCCAATCAACGTAGTTTATTTACTTTTTAGAGTATTAAGCAATTTTCCGGACAAGTCTTCGATCATGTTATATTCTTCCTTTCTTATAAAATAAAATTACGTTAATTTTGATGTTATATATATTCTTTTTCGTAAGCCACATTATGTAATTCTCCATTCTCTAAGAAAAAATGTTTATGAGAGTATTACACGCAACCACATTTATCTATCGATTCTATCGATTAAGGAGAACAAAATATGATGCTCAATGATTTTCTCTTTTAAAAGGATCATAACATAGGAAAAAAAAAAAAAAAAAAGAAATAGATTAATTCTAAATATTTTCTTTTATATTTTGTAAGATAAAGTATTTTAAGAAAAATCGCGTTTTAACGGATGATTCGTGTATTCTCGATATTCTGATATTTCAGCACTGTAAATAAGAATGCCATTTACAACTTGTTTATAAAAAAAAAAAAAAAAAAAAAAATCTGTCTTTGACAGAATTTAATATAGTACTACTGGACTAATTTGTACATTACAATCTCATAAGTAACTTAAAATAATAATAATAATAATAATAATAGTCTTTTAGAAGTCATCCCCAACTATTTGGAAAACATCACCTGTATATATTCAGAGGATATAGCCATTTATATAGGAACCATTATCAATACATATCCAGATGAAAAAGTCAGCGAATATTCAAAAGCCATAATCCTTACATATCCTAAAGATCTCACCCACAAATATTCAGAAACCACAATCTCTAAAACCACAATCCTGAAGTTATTGCCAACAAATATTCGAAAACCATAATCACTAAATATTCAGAAAAATAACGAAAACATATAAAAGCCATCATTAATATACATATTCAGAAGATATTGCCAGCAATATCCAGAAGCCATTATCAACGATATTGAGATGATATTTCCAACAAATATTCAGAAGCCATCCAATTTATGAATGTTGATAGTTTCAGATACCAAGATCGGCAATTGGTTTCTACATGCAATCAAAGAACAATCTCTAGCTAAAGAGAATATTTTTAAAAATGTAAAATTTTTACAGATTTAACAAAATATTTTAAAATAGTTTAAGAAATTAAAGTGGTAAAAGTGGATATTTACAGGCATCTTGGAAAATTCAAAGCGTCACACCACAAAAGGTGACAACACAAAATCAATGTCTGAAAGAAAAATCGTTCTAAAAAAAAAAAAAGAGTTAAAATTTGTTAATGTAGTGAATGTATTCAAAAAATTAATTTAAAGCAATATTACAAATTATTGTGCTTTCCTTGTCCACTTTTAGCATTTCGCTTATGATTTTACTTTCAACATTAGTGATCGGGTACCGCTCTACACATGACACAAGTGACTTTAAACAAATAGTCGAGTTAATAATTTAGTCATCCTACTCAGTTTAGTGAGATTATGCCTAATACTAAACATATCAATATTCATCAACAGGAGCTGGTGTAATTATTTGCAATTACAGTAGAACCTCGATTAACCGAAACTCTCAGTTAACCGAAGTCGGTTTCTTCTTCACTTTTGTTTTTCACTTTCTACTATCATCCAAAATATTCTCTTAATAAACATGTATTTTGAAGTTTTTTTTTTTTTTTTTTTTTTTCACATTCCTTTTGTATGCAAGCCGTCCTTTCTAAACTACGAGTGCAGATAAATATTTTGGAATTTCCTTTTTTAGAATTCCTTCTCGCAAGTTTAATTCTCGGTATGAGTGTAACCTTCTCCACTTTCAAACGTCCCTGTTCTAAACAAAAACACCCCCCATTTCGAAATGTGGAAGGTCATTCTGCCGAGTCCCAGAACATTCAAATGTTATTGCACCCTCTGATTGTAAGCAAGTGCAAAGAACCTAACCTCTTTTGTCATCTCAAGAACAGAGACATTTTCATTGCAGCAGAATTTGAAAATTTTGTCACTTTGTGTCACTTATGATTCCTCTGAACTCATGCTTTTAAGAAAATTTCGGGATAGAGCTCCACGGCAAAGGATGGCCAACTTACACCAGATCAAGCTTCCATTTAAACCATTGTTTCAGAAATGAATTTATTTTCATTTATAATTTTAATTTATTCAACAGTTAAAATAGTCATAATAACAGTTCAATGACGATACTACATATTAAACTAGATGACAGGGGTCGTACTCTCCGCCCCTTTTTCAGGACACACTTAAGAATAAGAAATTTTCTCCTATTTTGCCACCAGTAATTTCATGCAGAAATTTTTATGGTACTTTTTATAGAACTGTCTCCAGATTAATCTGGTTAGAGATCATCGTAAAAAAATAGTGGTAGGAATAGAGCGGAAATTTGTCATATTTGAGAGTGTCCTGAAAAAAGGGCGGAGAGTACGACGCCTGAGATGATTATTGATGAATTCTCGATTATCCGAAAAATCCGATTATCCGAAGTAGGTTCGGTCCCAATTACTTCGGATAATCGAGGTTCTACTGTATATAGTAGCAGGCTTTCCTCACTTCGCTGGCCACTATAGTTAAATGAATTCTTAAAATTCCACATTTTCGGCTTCTTACTGTCTGAGACAATGAATTATCGGAGCTTGCTAGGAAGAAATAAACATATTCACACATGAATTGCGGCTGGGTCCCCAATACCTTCTACAACTTCTTTTCCTCCTGCAATATTCTAAGCCCTTGTTTCCAAGCACCGTACCCAAACATGCCCATTATTGTCTTTCCATTTTAATTTTACAACCTCGAAAGTATGTTCAACCAATTCTCAGCACCGAAAAACAACCCCTCACACAAAATCGCCTAGTTGAGGTAAATTGGAACAGAGTTAGATTTGAAAACATCTTTTTGCCATCCCCACTTCGCTCCAAGGGAAAAGTGTTGTAAATTCGTAAAATTTTGTCAACGTGCACAATGGGCACATATAATCAACTCACACGCCGAAAATTCGTCATAATCAAATAAATTGGAGTAGAGTTATGCTTGAAAAATAGTGCATTTGGCCCCCGCTACCAAAGGCAAGGAAAGGGTAATTTTGTAAAATTCCTTTAAAATGCGTATTGGACACACATAACCAACCTACATACCAAAATCCACCTTCCTCTGAAATTTGGAGTAAATAATTAAGCTTAAAAAATATTTTTTTTGTCCACCCCTCCATCTCCAAAATTTAACCCTCTCATCTTTTCGGGGAAGAGGTAAAGTTTCAAGATCTCGTAACAGTCGGTATTATTGGACACACATTAAAAACCTATAAACAAGAACTTATGACCGCAACTGGAGATCAAATGATGAAAAATTTCACGTGAAATTGGGGCTCTCAAGTTTGTCCCCTCGTAACCCCCTTCCTTAAACTAAGGGGGAAAAAAATCTAAAATTGCAAAATACCTAAAATATGCTTTTGGAAATATTCTCCAGAAGACACAAACCCTTTTCTACGTTTTGTGCTATTTTTATTACAATTCTACTCAAAAATCTGGATATTGTGAAATCTTTCCACCCAAAAAATCGATTTCCACCCTTCACTCCACCATTAAAAAAAAAAATCCTAAATTGCCATTTTTTTTTAAACTCTAGTTTCGACTTTCCATGTAAAATTTCTTTACTGTTAAGTAATTTGTAGCCGGATTATGCACGTAGACGTGTTTTTTCCACTTAACTCTGCTAGTGTAAGAGAAGAATTTCGAAAAAGAAAAGAAAAAAACTGTTTTAATGAGTGTCAGGGCCCCAAAACAAAGCTTCATACCAAAATCCGTGTCCAAATTTCCCATAGAATCACCCCGAACGTGTTATGGCAGTGCATAGACGTACTTATATGATATACATGGAGAGAGATGAAGGGTTATGTAAAATCACGTTTTACCCTCTTCCTCCCTTTTTTGGGGCGAACTTCTAAAATTTCTGAAATAGTTTTCTACGTACTAGTGTTTGTTATATTTTCAAGAAAAAAAAATTACAGATATTCGGTTTTTCTTTGAACAATGAAGTGTTTTGTAAAATTACGTCCTGCTCCATTTTACCCCTTAGCAGTGGCGGCTCGCGCACCGAAAATTGGCGAAGAGGCACAGTGCATTTTACACTATATTCATTTATAGAATATAAAGTTACTTTTAAATAAGCATTTTTAGTTAATTTTAGTTAAGACCATGCTTAATAAACATTATGATTAAAAATACTTAAATATTATTTTTGAGCTCTTTTATTATGTTTGGTTCACGAACCGCCACTGCCCCTTAGGGGTCAATTTTGTAATTTGCTTCTTAGTGGTTGCCTATATCACGTGAGGAATGTTTTTGCCAAATTTCTTAGCGCTAAGTTCAAGTGTTTAGGCTGGGCAACTATGAATCTGTAGTCACTAGCTCAATCACAACAAACGATTTTATATATGAAGATAAATTACGTATATTGTTAGTAGCACACACACACACACACACAAAAAAAAAAAAGAAAATTTGAAACAACAAAATAATATGAACGATAAAAATATTTATTGACGTTTAAATGCTCCCAAATTATCATTTAGATATAGTAATTACACATATATACATATATATATAATTTTGGATGGTGTGTCATACCGAGCGAAAAAGATAAAGAAACGTAGTTTTTTTACTGAATATATGTATATATATATATATATATATATATATATATATATATAATATTCCTATTCTTTACAACATTTTGTAGATAAGAGCCATTCGCGATACCTTGTATAAATAATTAATTATAAGCACTATTAAGTGTAATTGAAAGTTCTCTCGTTGTGTAGCACCCAAGCAAAGAGTTTGGACAGAAAACGAAGCCTTTTAATGTGATCCAAAGCAGTAGTCTGATGAATTCCAAGCTTGAAGCCCACTTCTGTGGAAGTTAACGTGGGATTTGTCCTGATCATACTGTAGCACTTCGTCATTGACATCTGATGGCCTTCCTGATCTGGGTTCAACTTTCAAAGAAAAATCACCCAAACGAAATTTCGCAAACGATCTTTGGTATGTTCGAGCTGTTACTGCGTCCTCTCCAAACACGTCACACAAGTTTTTTGTTGTCTACATTGCGTTATTCCGTTTAGGAACTCGTACAGCATACAATGTCTTAAGGGGACTCGGACGTGAAATACTTTCAAAATTTCAATTTTTCAATTAGTCGCTTAAAAAATAGTGCAGATTCTGTATATTACAAATAAATTTGTGTACTTTGTATATCATTAACAGCGATTATTAGCAGTTTAAAGAATTTAAAGTGTTTTCTGCAATTTTCTCAATATGACATATTTCTGTATATTGGTACACTTTGTAAAAAAAAAAAAAAAAAAAAAAAAAAAAAAAAAAACTTTTGAAAGTACAGTCGGTGACAAAAGTGTCCGAACACTAGCAACAATTCCTATGTAAAAAAAGTACACTTCATACGGTTTTGTTAAATAAATCCTTGACGAATCCTGTTCTTAGTCAGTGTAAGAACATGATTCGATAAGGATTTATTTAATTAAACAGTTTTAAGTGTATTTTTTTTATAGGAATTTTTGCTAGTGTTCGGACACTTTTGTTACCGACTGTAGTTCTCTGCAATTTTAGAGGGAAATAGAATTAGTATATCTGCATATAGTGAACCTATTTTTTTTTATGTATAAACCTTGTGATATTTTTTAAAACAGCGAATACATGTGTTAAAAAATGCATATTTCTAATAAATAAAAAATGTCATTTTTTTTTTCATATTTAAAAAGAAAAGAACAACAAAACATAAAATAGGTTCAGTACATAAACAAAAATATTTTCTATCATCATACATGATTTCAAGGTAAGATTTTCCTTAGTTTTGCAAAACAGTGTACCAAAGTGAATAAAGTGAAAAAATCCTTAAGGGTAAAATATGTATGTTTACAATGCTATTATTAAAAAAAAAAAAAAAACTGTAATACATAAGAGTAAATAATTTGCATCAAGTATTTCTTAAAACTCTTGTTAATATCTCATAAAAAATTTATAATATATAATTAATGTATAATTAGAAAAGATGTGGCTATTAAAACAACGACCTAAATTTCCCACTTCTCTGTTTTCTCAAACGTCTCATTCCCTTAAGTGCACTTTTCCTTCACCCATGGTGACAGTTCTAGAAGTTTTAAAAAACCGACTAAAATACGAAAAAATGTGTGTAAATCATCAATCATACTCTAACCTAACTGTTTAAACCGGTTTCAGTTGAAAATCGACAACGCATAAAAGTGCACGTGTTAAAAAACAACAGATATTTCCCTTACACGTAATAAATAGAATACTACGTGAATTTTATTCTGAGTATAAAACGTAAAGGACAGCGCTTTATTGCTTACAATTAAAAATAAATCAATCACCTTCCTATTATTGAATAGGAATCTGAATGATCTATTTTTACCGTCGTGTGCCTTAAAGGGCTTTTTTAAATAGCCCTTTCAGCTATATTAAAATTTTCAGCTATATTAGTTATAAATATTAAATAGAAAAGGCTGTGTCTTTTTTTTTTTTCTTTTTGAGCAAAAAAAATTTTGGCTAGAGCCCTAAATAAAATAATAGGCCGGCGCATCACCGCCATTTTTTTGCCTCCGAAGAGGACAGCATTCCCGCTTGGCGTCCTTATCGCTTCCCTAATGATTTTAAGAAATCTTGATCTACTGCTAATCCGGTCAAGATAAGAGCAATAAACAACCATATTATTCCTGAAAACACATTTTTTTTTTCACGGAACATTCTCAGGATGCCATTTTATTCTGAGGATATCCTATGGAAGTATGATGTGTTGTTAGGGCGGTTTCTGTTTCTTTTACAAAATGTCGCCAAAACGCAAATACACAGTAATAGAAGGTCTGTGAACACTTTATATTCATTTCTTGAATGATTATAGCAGTTTATCGCTAAACAAACTTCCATATCATAGTTTACTTAGCTAAAATTATGAAATATAATAAAATAAGTTACTCTAAAGTAGCGTAAGACGATACAAAAAAAATGTTTGTGGTTTGTTTATCAGAGAAACGCGCTGGGTACATGTGGCAACCCTAAGGCAACAAAATGCCTGATGCGCCAGCTCGTATATATAGGAGCCTTAATTTAGGCTAGTGGATTTTGGACATTAGTACAAATTCGTCTTTGAGCTTTCTGTAGCCAACATAAAAACATATATATTCTTTATCATTTGCTTGTAATATGCAATGAAATATCTTTCCTCACCAAACAAAGCTTCAATTTAAACTTCCATTTTCTATTATGTAATAGACAATATTTATTACTATGAAATAAATGAATATGAAAAATTCTAAACGCGGTGACTAAACGGTGTGTTGAAATTTACTTTCATTGAGTGATTGGTTCAATTTTATTATTTTTTGTTTTATCTTTCATTTCCTTTGAGTAAGATTCAAGAATGAATCAAAATCAAAATTTTATTCAGAACGTAAGAAATTCAGAAAATGCCTTACAGTACACGTGACAGAATCGATGATTCAAGAAATATATGGGATAATATGAGACATAAAAAAAGGAGGGAAATCAAAAATCCAATATAGGTTTTCAATATATTTTACGTAGCTTTTATTTTCGTTCTTTCTGTCAAGATATTTTTACGTTTTAATGTTTCTTAATAAGTTTACGTTATTCATAAGTATTATTGTATGTTAGAGGTTGTCTTTCTAAATTATGATCTCACTTACAAGAAAAGTCCCCTGAAAGCCCATACTCAGAATATTGTGAAAAAATTACAACTACTTGCATAGGTAATACAAGATCAGTCAAATTTATAGGCGCAATCCCACTAAAAACTCTACAAAAATAAATAAATAAATAAAATACTTTTGAATATTTGGCTCAAAAAGACAAAAAATGTACGAGATTTGACAAGCAACATCTTTTCCCTCCAAATACAAGTAATTTTAATACATGTAAGAATGTCTTGCAAAACAAATCTTTCTGAATGGCGTTATAGTAAATATAGTTTGAAAATAATCGATGAAAGAATTTCCTGTTTCTCGTACAAGCTTGTATAGTATATGCAAGTAGCCTTTTATTAAAAGTATTTCATTTTAGCTTTGAAAAGAAAAATATCCTGCAAGTTGCAAATATTTAAATTACATGTTAAATACACGTTTAATTTATCTTGATTTTTTAAATTGGTAATTGAAAAAAGAAAAATCCATATTTTGCAAGTTGTAAATGCTTATTTTTACTTTTATTTGGCGTTTAAAATAAATTTAACGATTTGAAAAATTAAATTTATTTTAATGCACGTATGCATGTGCACGTACATCCGCACAATGTCTGTCCTCTAAAAGCATGTGTGCGAGAATGTGAATTTCTGTACTCTTCCCCTCGGTGCTGCAATCAGCCCAGGTTTAAAAGAATCTGACTTGAAGATTTCCCACTGCAAATACAAAAGTTTGTTCTCATCCCTTCGAAAGACTGTTTCATCTCATCTTTAATATTGTAGAGTATATCTTCTTTAGAGTGTTACCCACAACTTCAACAACATAAAAAAAATGACTGCTTATCTTCATTAAACAGTTTTCTCCATAGCGCCCCTTGTCGCATAGAGCAAATTCTCGGCGCAACTTCGAAAATATACACGGATGTCTTGTAGATAGGACTTTCATCAGACTGTTCTCATCAGCAGTCATCTCTGATTTCAAACTTTGTTGTTCATCAGCTCATGCCCATTGTCGGTTTGGTTTTATTCCGGCGTTTCTCTGAAATTGTTCAATTATCACACCATCGCCCTCTGTCGGCTCTAGGCTAAGGCCTGGCGATTTATGTATATATATATATATATATATATATATTGAATAATCTGCGAGTAGTCCCCTTAGAGTAGTCCCCTTAGCGCTCAACATCACTCCAAGAGTGATGAGCGGGGGCTGCTCCCTGTTAAATAAGGTTATGCATTACTCATAAATCGTGAAATACTTTCCATTATTTGAATCAAAAGAAAAATGTATTGTATTGCGACCTACTATAATCTGTAGGAGACAATTTCGATTTGGGTTTACATGTTTTTATAATAATTATTTTTTTTATACAGTAGAGCACCGATTATCCGTGAGTGCGAGAGCTACGAAAACAAATTTAAATTACTAACCTTCAAAAAACCCAATTTTAATTCAAGCCAACAACAAGGAAAGTACAATAGGTTCTACAGTGCGAAGGTCGAAAATTAACGACATGCTTCTTATGCATCGTAATCCTATAGGCCTACTTGGAATTTTTTTGACGGTTTTGGGAGAAAATGGATCTTTTTTCTTTAGAAATACGGGTTATACTAAAAGACTGCGTAATTTTTTCATGTTTGCACCCCATTTTACCCAGTTTTTCGGGTTATCTGCGATTGACACTCAATTTCGCTGATAATCGGTGCTCTACTGTATCGTCAACTCTTGATTTAAAAAATTTTAAAGATAAATTCCATTAATCGTTTATTCTATATTTAAGATAAATAAATTAATACTACAAAACATCAATGTGGTCATCAGAAACTGACATGTATATATACGTATAAGATCAAACAGAAAATACGTTCATTATGTTCAAATCTCTCTCTTTGGAGTATCTGCTTAAAATCAACAAAACCAATTTGGATCATAATTAACTGTCACTTTAAATTTTGAGGACTGATACCATCTTCTAAATTATGTCACCAGCATTAAAGTATTTTTATTCTTTTATAACAATAATTCAATTATTTTTAGCATGCATCGTTAGAAAACGAACACATCCACTTAAAAAGTGTAATTGGGAAAACCCACTTAAAAACTAATTTGTTGGATGACATTATAGATAAATTATTGTATGTGCTATTAATGTTAAATAATTTTAATAAACTGACTGTAGCAAAGACAAATTTTTAGCAGATAATGTTTACAGATATACAATAAATTATGACATAAATAAGCATATTTAGTTAATTAAATACGAATTTAGAAAATTTGGATCATATTTGCATTATATTTGTGATTTTTTTTATTTTATTTTATTATTATTTTTTTTTACTCCTTAGCAATGCTTATAAATAATCATTGTATACATTTAACGAATTCAGTTCACATTTTATCATTGTAAATGCACTACGTTGAATCCGAGATTTTGGTGAGAATAAATTTTTACTACACAAGCATATACTATTTAGGGAAGTAATGTAATCACAAAAAAAAAATATCTGTACGTTTCTACCTTTCATACCTATCTTCGGAATATCTACTTGCTTAAGGAAACTTGTCACTTTTGATTTGGCATTACTGAAGGTGCCATATAATGCTTATATTTCCATTTAATATTTATAAATTGAACTATATTAGGTTTGTTCAATAAAATGTATACGCAGGCAGAAATTCTTATGGTTTTTGATATAAGGGAGAACCGTGTAATATTGACCCCCTAAGCAAGAATGCTCATAAAACTTAAATTATTAAAATAAAAAGATTTAATTTGGTAACTTCTCATTACAATTGCATAGTTACATAGTTTAAACTTGGTAAAGTACTCTGGGAACTATTAATAATTGCAGAAAATAATTATTTTATTTACGTATCGGTGGTCCATATTACACGAACGTATGTGTAATATGGACCAAGTGGTCCTTCCCGTTCCTCAACAGTTGACACACTTGGAATTGTGAAATGAACTGTCCAGCATGTTTCCTCACACACTTGTACATCTCTTGGGAATAGTTGAAATGGACGAAAACAAAAATAATAGTTAATGGACTAAAAAAAGGGGAGGTCTAAAAGTTATATCCAATGAGTAGTGTGCGAAAGAAGTGATAATTTGATTGCCTCTGCTTCCCTGGCCTATTCTACAGCCTCAAGATTTTGAGTAAGCGACATATGTATGCCGAACAACGGCCGAGCAACGCCGATTAACAAAATTTATCTGTTTTTATTATGGACCACTGGTCCATATTACACAACACAACATAGTTCATATTACACGCGTAAACAGAGCAACGTGCTTTCCAATCAAAAATTGATATGCAAATTGGTGCCCATGAAACGCATGTCTAAATTGTTCATAAAATAAGTACATTTGCTACTATTAACGCAAAAATTATATTACAATTACCTAACAGCAGAAAGTAATACTTTCATTTTAACATACTTGTTACATCAATGATCATATATATCGAACACTCAATTTCATAATCGTCCAAATACAGGTATACATGTACAAGTCACTCCATGGTTTGTGTAACAATAATATTCACTAAAGGCAATGAGATGATTTCACCATCTAGTGTTGAACATACAAATTTCCTCATGGTCCGTATTACACGATGGTCCATATTACACGGTTCTCCCCTATTACTTGTAGGTTAGAAATCTTTAAATTACGTTTTCTCAGTTTGCATTTTTTCATGAATTCATAATCTACATAATGCTATAAGTTTAAGAAAATACCTAATATATGAGTTTAAGAAAATAGTTTAAAGTAATACCTAATGTTTAAGAAAATACCTAATATATATATATTAATGTTTGCTAGAACCTACTTAAAAGATTAGGGATGGATTTTGAAATTTATCTATTAGTTTTGCAGGAAAAAAATTTAAAAGTGCATGTCTGTATAAAAATTTGCATAAAACAAAACACGATTTTTTTTATACTTTTATTTTTAATATTTTTTCCTTTATATAGATATTTTTCCTTTATGTAGATTACGTATTTTTCTTTTATAAGATATTGTAAAATCCATCCCAAATTCATTTAAGTATGTTCAGTTAAACATTTAAAAAAATATCTTAGCATTTTACAGATCATGAATAAAAAAAAAAAAAAAAAAAAAAAAAAAAAACTGAGAAAACGCATTTAAAAAATTTTAAATCTGTAAAAATATATCAAAAATCATAAGAATTGTTGTCTGAATGTAGTACATTTTATTGAACAAACCTAATATAGTTCAATTTATAAACATTAAACTGAAATATAAACTTGTATATGAAAAGTTCAGTGTTGTCAAGTCAAAAGTGCCCAGTTCTTTTGTAGGAATCTTGATTTCATTTTTATTACTTTTACTGTGATATATGTATTTATATATGTGTGTGTATGTATGTATGTATGTGAGAGTGAAAGCTGCATTCGATAAAGCTCTACTTAGATTTTTATAGGTCATCTTTGCAGATATTTTAGGAATTTTCATGAATGTAAGATTTATAGTTTCTTTAGTGAGATACACAGAAGAATTTTTATACATTATAGCTTACGGGCTCAAATTATTTGAAGACATTTTAGCAATATCAAATTTTAATATATAAGACATATTATTTATCTTAGATTAAATAGTATATTCATACGGTTGATACTTACCAATTCTATTCTTTATCAATACAATACATAATTTTCAATTACTAGAAAATATTGTGGTGATAAATTTAAAAAATAACATAAAAAATTACTTTATGAAAATAATCAATGCTTTAAGGATAACATCAATTTAATCAAGTTACACAACTTTTAAAATTTTTAATTGCTGTTAAAACTTTGAAAAATCTTTAAATGAAATTTAAAGATGTTCTTTTTATTTGCATCAAATATTCTTTCATAACTATATTTATTTAATACAAGTATAAAGTGTGCTTTATTTAGTCATTTAAAAAGAACATTTAATAAATTCATTTATAAATGTATCTTTATATATTTGCAGTTTACTAATTTATAAAAATATTGTTACAAAATTTTATCCATAACGTAAACAATATATTAATTAATTTACCCATTAATATATTAATTGATTCATCCATTAAATTAATATATTAATTAATTTACCCAAGAATAAAACAATGTCTAAAATATATATTAATTCAAATCTTTTTTACATATGTATACTAGCAGGCAACGCCCGCTTAGCTGGTCCCTATTTTTAAATGAATCACTATAATTACTGAATTCTTAAAATTGCATTAACTTTTATCACGTGAAAAAGAAAAAAGAGAAACAAAATCTGATTAGGACTAGTGGATCTGCAGATCAGGAGCCTCAACGTCCTATTTACATCAGACATTATTCAATAGGTCATTTTTATTTATTCCTTATTATATAATCGTATATATTGATTCGATCGACTTGTTACCATAATCAGATACATTCCTGAGGGGGGCGGCAGCCCCCCTCAACCCCCCGCTATGTCTCTATTTGCATATCTTATAAAGTGTTACGGAATTGTAAATAATTCCATTTATTTTTGTATCAATTCTTTCAAAGAAGTTTAGTAAAGTTAATAAAATGCTAACTTTGTGCATTTTTAGTCGTTTTAGCGTTAAAATAGCCTAATTTTCCCTTAAAAACATTTAAAAAAGTTCCAATAAGGGAAGAAATGGATTTGGCGCCAAATTTGGCGACTGTTTCCCTCCTTGGCGATTTTTTTTGGCGACTTTTGCGAGAAAATCCTTATTAGGGATATACCAAATATGGAAGCTCTAATCTCATTATGAGATACGAGAATTTTCCAGAACAGTCTGTGTTCGATAGAAAAGTATAAAAGGAGCATTTTTTCGCCAAGACAGTCAGTCTCAGATCTGTGTCAGTTTCGTGAAATTCTTGCTTTGCTTTGAGCCTCTTTAGATGAGACTTTCTTTATGTGTTATTGCTAAATAGTTTGTACCGTTGTTTTGCTGTTAACGGCTGTTGTTTAAGCTGTGTTTACTGGTTGAATTGAAGCTGATACTTGGTTTATATACCTGTATTTTTCTGGAACTTCCTGTGAATACATCACTGAATTTTTGCAAGTTTTGCCTTTCATTCTCGGACAACTTACGGACCCCCAAGTACGCAACAATATGTATTCTTAATGAACGACGGTCTTGTATTATTTCCCTGAAATTCATAAATACCAAATTTCATAACTACCAAATTTCATACAAAAAAAAAACATTACATAGCATATCGGAAATATTTTGCGTAACCTTTAAACTAATTTCCAATTCTATGCCCACAATTATCAACAAGAAAACATGCTTTTAAAATTCTAACATAAATTCATTATATTTGATGGGGTGTAACCATGTTAAAATAAACTTTTAAGAAATATCGACTATAGACCGTAATAGTACGAAATTATTTTATATATCCCGGAAAAGTAGCCACAGTCATTATAAACGCCAATAATAAGAATAAACTTAATTAATTATAACTCATTAATTTTTCGAACTAATTTGTCATCATTCGCATGATTACAGTACATACTCGGAATTATTTTGTGTGGTCCCATAAATTATTTAGTCTATACATAACCTTTTTTAAGAGTAAACATAATTTTAAGCATCTTTATAATGTATGATAATTTTATTAAGTTCAATGCAGCATAAACGCATTAAAGTGCGCTCTTAAATAAAAGTTTGTCCATAGGCTCTAATGATACGAAATTCTTTTGCGTGTCTCTGTAAACAAACCATAAACATTCTATACACCTGTAAAAACTACTCAGCTTACTTTGAGTTTAAAATTAATAATTGTTCCAAATTTAACATCGTTTGGATGACTACGTGACATTGTCAGAACAATTTTGTAAGGTCCTGTACATTAATTAGAAAGCTTAAGAGCACATATTTTCTTCAAACAACATAAGTTAAACATCTTACTCATGTACGCTAGTTTAATTTTCTTGATTGCAAAGTAAAGATGTTAAAATGCGTTTAAACGCAATTCACCTCATACGCCGTAATGTGAAGTATTTTGGCGTGTCCCTGTCTACAATCCATACAATCCATAAAAAGTATAGGCCTAAAAAAATAAATAGCTATTTCTATACCGAGCCTGAATATATGTGTCAATTTGCAAATCAATCGGAGAATTTTTGCGGCAGCTATTGCGGTACATACAAATTCTTCCCATAGGCCGTAATGATAAAAAAAATTTGGCGTGTCCCTGTAAAAGAACTGCAAATGGAATGCACACCCATAACTATACAGCTAATTTCGTGGGGATCATGAACATGTGTACCAAATTTCAAGTCAATAGCGTGATATTTGCGGCCGCTATCGCACGACAGACAGACAGACAGACGGACAGACGGAACACAAAATCCTTTTGAGTCTCAACAGAGGCCCTCCACTGACGTTTCGGTAAAAATTCGAAGTCAATAGCTTGATTTTTGCGGTGGCTATCGCGGTACATACAGATTCTTCCCATAGGCCGTAATAATAGAATGACTTTGGCGTGTCCCTGTACACGAACTACAAATGGAATACACACCTAAAACTATACAGCTAATTCCGTTGGGCTCATGAATATGTGTACCAAATTGCAAGTCAATAGCGTGATTTTTGTGGCCGCTATCGCGATACATACAAATTCCTCCCATAAGCCGTAATGATAAGAAAAACTTTGGCGTGTCCCTGTATACGAACTACAAATGGAATATATACCAAAAACTATACAGCTGATTTCGTGGAGCTCATGAACATGTGTACCAAATTTCAAGTCAATAGCGCTATTTTTGCGGCCACTACCGCGATACATACAAATTCCTCCCATAAGCCGTAATAATAAGAAAAACTTTGGCGTGTCCCTGTATACGAACTACAAATGGAATACATACCAAAAACTATACAGCTAATTTCGTGGGGCTCATGAACATGTGTACCAAATTTCAAGTCAATAGCGCTATTTTTGCGGCCGCTATCGCGATACGTACAAATTCCTCCCATAGGCCGTAATGATAAGAAAAACTTTGGCGTGTCCCTGTATACGAACTACAAATGGAATACATACCAAAAACTATACAGCTAATTTCGTAGGGCTCATGAACATGTGTACCAAATTTCAAGTCAATAGCGCTAATTTTGCGGCCGCTATCGCGCGACAGACAGACAGACAGACGGACAGACAGACACAGCCCAAAACCGTTTTGAGTCTCAATGTAGGGCCTCCACTGACGTTTCGGCAAAAAATGTCGCACCGGGTTCTCACTTCCTTCCGAAAAAAATCCCAAAATGCTCTAACTCTTATTTCTATTACTTTCCCCCTTCGCCCCCTCTCCCGTCTATCCTAATAATTTTACAAATTTGAAAATATCCGCAATCGATTTGTAAGTATCAAAAACCTCTATGCATCACTTTTGAACGATCTATCGCTATTTTTATTTTTTATGCCCCTCCCAAAAATTTTAAAAATTCGAAAATATCCGCAATCGATTTGTAAGTATCGAAAACCTCTATGTACCAATTTTGAATGATCTAACTTTTTTTGTTTTTTTGCCCCTCCGCCCCAGCCCTTCCCGGCCCTCCTAATAACTTTACACTTTCGAAAATATCCCCATTCAACTTGCAGGCCTCTAAAACCTATCTGTAAAATTTTGAATGGCCTAATTGTATTTCTATTTGTTTTTGTCCATAGCCCCTCCTTACCGCCCCACCCCCCTCCCTCCCCTCCTTATAATTTTACAAATTCGAAAATATCCGCAATCGATTTGTAAATATCGAAAACCTCAATATACCAATTTTGAACGATCAAACTCTATTTTTATTTTTTTGCCCCCTCTCCCCTCCCCCCTTCCCGGCCGTCCTAATAATTTTACACTTTCGAAAATATCCCCATTCGACTTGCAGGCCTCTAAAACCTATCTGTACCAATTTTGAACGGCCTAACTGTATTTCTATATGTTTTTGGCGATAGCCCCCCCCCCTAACCTCCCCCCTTCCCGCCCCTCCTAATAATTTTACAAATTCGAAAATATCCGCAGTCGATTTGTAAGTATCGAAAACCTGTATATACCAATTTTGAACGATCTAACTCTATTTTTATTTTTTACCCCCTCTCTCACCTCCCCCCTTCTCGCCCCTCTTAATAACTTTACACTTTCGAAAATATCCCCATTCGACTTCCAGGCCTCTAAAACCTATCTGTACCAATTTTGAACGCCCTAAAAACGCCTTAACTGTATTTCTATTTGATTTTGTCCCGTAGCGCCCCCCCCCCCTTACTGCCCCACCTGGGTGCTGAATTTCTAAAATTCCAGAAATTGGTTTTTAGATATTTGTATTAGCTATATTTTAGAACAAAAATTTCACGTATATCTATTTTTTTGTTTGAGATATATAGGATTATGCGAAATCACGTTTTACGTATGTGAAATCACGTTTTGCCCTCCCCACCCCCCCGTCCCTCTTGGGGACCGAATTTCGAAAATTCCACAAATTGATTTTTAGACGTTTGTATTAGCTATATTTTAAAGCAAAAATTTTACGGATATCTGTTTTTTTGTTTGAGATATGAAGGATTTTGTGAAATCACGTTTTGCCCCCCCCCCCCTTCCGAATTTTGTAAAATCACACGTCATAGAAAGAACATTGTCACAAAATTTCATGCTTCTAGGTCTAGGGAATTGGTCTGGGCGATGATGAATCACCCCCTCACTCAGTCAGTCAGTCAGTCAGTCAGTCAGGAAGAACGATTTTATATACATAGATATATATTTGCATTAACACTTAAATCTATTTTTAAAATCTATTTAAAAAAGAAAATTACTTTTCATTAATACATTTGTTCTCATAAATATATTTAAACAATACAATCTTTATGTTTATTATTTATTCAGCTTGATTACTCAACTTGTTTAATAAATAAATATTAAATGTATTTATATATTAAACGTATTTAATAAATTTAGATTTCAGTGATTTAAAAAAAAAATGTTTTAATAAATTATCTGAAACATAAATAAATAAATTAGTTTACTCATGGAAACTTAGAATATAAAAACCACATATATAGAGTTGCAATAATTAATTTAAACGGAATTAATTACTTCATTCACACAATCTAACATTGCCTTAAGCTTATATTAATTTAATAAAATTACACGAATTTAGAAATCCTTTATTTATATTAAGCTTTGAATATTAATTAATATAAGTTTAGAAATACTCTTTCATTTATTATTAGGTATGCTTTTAAATCTACGTTTAGGTAATTCACCTGCAAAATCACAGTTTTACACTTTTTTTTTGCACAGTCGAAAAAAAAAAATCACTCCGTAATTTATTTTACCGTAAAATATCGTAGAAACATACGACTGGATGGCGATCGATTTGTAATAGCATCTAGTTATTAAACATACCCTCCATTTAATTAAAATTCCGTAGTATTGTTAGCCCCGCCTTTTTTTTTTCACATTTTTAGAGTATTTTTCTTCTTATTTAATCGCAATTGCATTTGGAGAATATTACTCTAAAAATTTATTGGTGGTAGAAAAAGGGCGTGACTAACAATACTACGGAATATTAATTAGTATGTCAGAGGGTATGCATAGCTGACAAGTATTTTAATTTATTCCGGAATGTTGTTAGCTCCGCCCCTTTTTCATACCGTAATCCTTTTAAAGTAATTTTCTTCATATTTAATCATAATTATATATTGAAAAAAAATTCCACAAATATTATGGTGTGAAAAAAAGGGCGGTGCTAACAACATTCCGGAATAAATTAAAAAATTTGGGAGCTATGGGTATGTATTAAAGTAATGGTTAAATTTGGCTTAGAGGGTCGTCTGTATATTAATACTTACCTCAATTGGATTTTTTCGAATACTAACACCCATTTTTGACTGCATATTCGAATACCGGTGCTCACGGAGGTACTGAAGAAGGTATGATTTATATATATTAATTCTTGACAGAGTTACAAGCAAAAATGTGTTGATTCTTGAGAGAGTTACAAACGAAAATGTGTTGATTCTCTATAGAGTTACAAACCAAAGTATGTTGATTCTTGAGAGAGTTACAAACGAAAATGTGTTTATTCTTGATAGAGTTACAAACGAAAGTGTGTTGATTTTTGAGAGAGTTACAAACAAAAGTGTATTGATTCTTGAGAGAGTTACAAATGAAAGTGTGTTGATTCTTGAGAGAGTTACAAACGATAATGTGTTTAAATCCCTATATATATATATATATAAAGAATTAAATTAAGATCTCACACGGAAAACTATTATGTCCATTCAGATAATAATCGGAAAATAAGTATGACCATTTTAAATGTAAAATTAACTAATGTACACTGTTAAAAATTTCCTTTCAAACTTGACTACATTGAGCAAAGTTGTAAGTAGTACCATAATATGGTTCAACCTCCCTTTTTAGTTTTCTACTTCTTGCAACTGAATTGCAGTTGCACCAAAACTTGGCGAAGTTTTTCAGCGTCTATGCAATTGTAATTCTTTTTATATTCAAGAGATGGCGCCACTAGCACGCTAAAAATCACCGGTTGTTGAAGAAAAAAAATCTGTGAATTGATTACGTTCGTGATATTATGCCATTCAAAACCAACATTCATTGCAAGAATAAAAGAAGGTTTCTATTCAATTGATCACTGACCATATGTTACAGTAAAAAAGTTTACTGCAGTGCATTCATTTTAGAAGAGAAAAAAATACAATCCAGGAAGTATGAATGAGTAAAATTCTTTTTGAAACCAAACCAAGCTTTAATTTAAGAGCGTGGTCGAAAACATAGAATAATGTGTATATATTGTGCAACAACACACTCATGGGTGTAGATAAAACCCTAGAAAATTCAGCTCCTTTAATCAAAATCAATGAAAGAGAATCAGCAGGCAAGAACGAGTGGCGCAGTGCGGGAGTCTTTGACTTGAGAAAAGAAAGTCTTCAGTTCGATAGCCCGCTAAGGTAATTTTTTTTTTTTTTTTATAAACGAGATATAAATATTTGATTCAACATAAAATTATTCAATGATGATTAAAGGTTAAACTATCGGGTGGTTGCAATTACTTCAGTGTCAAGTTTTGGTTCAAACTAACATTAAATTGTTAGCAGTGTAATAAGAGAATTAAGCAATGATGTGTGCATCTGAACTTACTTGAATAACTTTTTTAAATCATGTGTATGGAAAGTTATAGATGATACAAATAATAACTCCCAAGAGCAATAAAAATTCAAATATCATTGTAACTTAAAAATTAATGTAAATTTAGAAACCCATATTTTCGATGATGCCCATTCTAGAATTAAAATTTAATTTTTAATTTATATTATTATTATCTTTTTTTTTTAGTTAAGTGTTTACTGTATGGTCTGAGTGCGTGAGTGTTTTGTCTGTCCTCTAAAAAGCATGTATGCGAGAATGTGAATTTCTGTACTCCCCCCCCCCCAACGGTGCTGAAATCAGCCCAGTTTTAACAGAATCTGATTTGAAGATTTCCCACTGCAAATACAAAAGTTTGTTCTCATCCCTTCGAAAGACTGTTTCATCTCATCTTTAATATTGTAGTGTATATCTTCTTTAGAGTGTTACCCACAACTTCAACAACATCAAAAATATGACTGCTTAACTGCATTAAACGGTTTTCACCATAGCGCCCCTTGTCGCGAATAGCAAATCCCCGGACTTCTTGTAGATAGGACTTTTATCAGACTGTTCTCATCAGCCGTCATCTCTGATTTCAAACTTTGTTGTTCATCAGCTCACGCCCATTGTCGGTTTCATTTTATTCCAGAGTTTCTCTGAAATTGTTCAATTCTCACACCATCGCCCACTGTCGGCTCTAGGCTAAGGCCTGGCGATTTATGTTTTTTTTTTTTTTTTTTTTTTTGAATAAACTGCGAGTAGTCCCCTTAGAAGCGCTCAACATCACTCCAAGAGTGATGAGCGGGGGCTGCTCCCTGTTAAATATTGTTATATGTCATAATTCCTTTTTTTTTCTTTTTTTTTTAAAATATGAATTGATAATAATTTTCATAATTCAAAATATGTATGGAATATGTTTGAGTCACTTCCTTCTAACGCATAAAAAAATTAAATTTGAATATAATAATTTTTCCGGAAGATATGAATTAATGTTTGTCACATTCATTTACATTAGAATCCCCATATTTTGAAAAATTATAACTCTAAAAAATTGAGGGTTATATATGAACTATACTCAGGGGCTTATTTGATCCAAATGATCTCCAAAATGGTCACAAATTGGGGTCCCGAATTAAATGAACTAAGCCTTATATTAGGTACAAATATTGATTAATTATGAAATTATTTTAATTAGTAGCTGAGATACAAAAGAAAACCGATTCAGGACACCTCAACACGTGTAAATCAGGTGAAATCTCAAATTCCACTTTCGATAATATAAAAGAACTTTAAAGTATCTTTCGAATGATGTATTAAAAATAATTCAATCATAATTAGAAATTGAAATATTGAAATTTAAAAATATTATAGCGCCATCTGGCGGTAGAAATTTCTGTAAGGTACTGTTCGATTCCAACTCAACAAAGCTTTCAAATGATGTATTACTTATGAAATTATTTTAATTAGTAGCTGAGATACAAAAGAGAACCCATTCAGGACACCTCAAAACGTGTAAATCAGGAGTATTCTCGAATTCCACTTTCGATAATATAAAAGTACTTTAAAATATCTTTCGAATGATGTATTAAAAATAATTTAATCATAATTAGAAATTGAAATATTGAAATTTTAAAATATTACAGCGCCATCTGGCGGAAGAAATTTCTGTAAGCTACTGTTCGATTCCAACTCAACAAAGCTTTCAAATGATGTATTACTTATGAAATTATTTTAATTAGTAGCTGAGATACAAAAGAGAACCCATTCAGGACACCTCAAAACGTGTAAATCAGCTGAAATCTCGAATTCCACTTTCGATAATATAAAAGTACTTTAAAATATCTTTCGAATGATGTATTAAAAATAATTTAATTAGAATTAGAATTTGAAATACGCGTATTAGAATAAAATTTAATTTCCAATCAAAATGTAAATTTTTTCCAAAATCGATGAAATTTGAACTTCAACTTCAACTATCCCCTGTGCTGTTAATGGCTCCCAGAAAATTTGAAAGAATTTAGAAGAAAACTGAAGCATTTTGAAATTTGCAATTTTTATTCCTAGTAGAAAAACCACGTGATGTCAATTGGTAAAAAATATGTTTCTTCCCGACCAGACGTGGTGAATGGGTTGTCATGGTAACGAACGCCTGAAGAATTTCAAAGCGCTCGCTGACGATGACGCGAGTTCCATGATTTTTGTTCACCCAAAAGTGTTCAATGTGCCTTAAGAAGTTTTCACTTAAAAAAAATTTACATGCTTTTTTATTCTGCATATTATTGTACAATGAACATTTTATAACTTATTGTACATGTTTAAAAAATACATAATAAAAGTATGTATATATTCATTAAACACAATATTATAAACTTATATTACAATAAATAACAACACACACACACACACACACACACACATATATATATATATATTATAATTAAATATCTTAAACGAAACTCTAATTAATTAATTTAGTCATGCAAACAAATAATGCCTGAATCATACATTAATTTAATCCAGTTACACGAATTTACAAATCTTTCATTTGTATTAAAACTTTGAATAATCATTAAACTCAGTTTAAAGACACTCCTTCTATTAATGCTAGCTATGCTCTTATAACAACGCTTAAATAAATTTTAAATCTCTCTCTTGGTAGTAAATCCTAGAATAGAAACTATTTAAATTATTCTAAGTTTGTAGTGATCCATTTATTTAATTGAGTTCTGCACTATGCAATTAAGAAAATTGAATACTGCTGTAACATAATACGATTAAATAAAACGGATTTTAAGCTAGTGTAACATGATAAACTGCAAAATATACCCAGAGTAGTTTTTCGAATACTTGAATTAAATAAGTGGAAATTTCTGAATTTTAAGAAATAAAGCTTATTAATGGTTTGAAGTATTTTTTGCTTAATGTTATGCGTTATCGAAATTGCTCTCATTTCTCAATGATCATTCAAAAGTATAGTTACTTAAATCATGAGAAAAGGATTTAATGAAATAAAATCGTCTCAAAGATTGTGATTTAATTATTTCATGTATTTTTTCTCCCATATATTCTGCATTCTAAAGGGGTTTTGAATAAGAGAACTTTTGTAATAGTTGTTATAAATCAAGTAACTTTACATTACTTAACTATTGGTACTGTAATACTTATGTATTAGTAAAAGAAAGTTAAGAAATAAAGTTAAGAATTTATAAACGTTTCCGTGAACAAAAGTATTAATTTTGTAATTTTAAAATATTTTTTCAATGAATATTTTGAAATTTTGAAATAAATAACTGTACATAATTCTAATATTTGTTGTTTGAAAAATTATTCTTGTGGTTAAATAAATAATACAAAATGAACAATTTCTATTTATTAAAGAAAAATACAATAAAATGACATCTTGCACTAGATGTATTATAAATTATTTTAACAAGTTAAAATAAATGTCTAGGACTACAATATTATGAATTGTAAGAATCCTTTATATAGTGAGAAATTCACGATTGATTTCCATGAATTGGGTAATAAGACAAATTTATAATTACTAACGGCTGTATTCACCAATAACTTCGACTCCCGGTAAAACACGAAAACTTACAAGCGCATAAAGTCAGGGTAAACTTTTCAGCAATATTTGATACGTTGCTTAATGCCATCTAGCGGCATTGCTACTTTCAGACTTTTTACTGGAAAATAACCAATCAAAGTTTATATAAAATCTTCGTCGCTAGTTGGCAGAAGAAGCCGGTAAGATTGTTTTAGATAGCTGAACCTTACCTTTAGACGCTTTTCAAATTTTTGCGTTGAACCGGGAGTTGAAGTCAATGGTGAATATGGCCGTTAAAGTCGCCTCTTGAGTTCGCATTTATTTGCAGAGATTTTTAAATTAGTTTGTGCACGAGAATATACATTGGTTGGTTGGGTTTTACGTCGCACTAGTGCTGTGGAATGGGCAATTGGCGACGGTCTGGGACTCACCCGTACAGGTAGTCCGTAGACATGCCATAACAATTTTGATCCTAGACGGTGAAGATGTCTCCCCCGCTTCAGTAACCTCCAGAGGTATAATTTTCATGGGAACATGGAGGACATTGCAGCCACGACAGATTTTACGTGCACTAGACTCCATTAGTGTATACGACAGTCTTTGGCCAGCTCGAGTACCGAACCCACAATCTTTCAATTACGAGACTGACGCTCTATCGACTGGGCTACCGCGGCCCCGAAAATATAGGAAAACGCTCTAGAATATCAATAGGAGTTTTACTCACAAACAAAGGGAATTAGAATTAAAAAAGATGACGTGGAACTACTTAGGAAACCATCTAACTGTCACGAACGAATTAATACTTTTAGTAAACTACATTTAATTAATAATGAAAGATACATAAATTTAGATATTCATTATAATTTTTAGTGATGAAAAATTAACAGTTTCCTGCTGTAATACCCTTAAAAAATTTCTTAAAAATTAAAATTAGTGATAATTAAATAAAAAATAAATAATAACTAGTACGCCTATAATTATAATGTTTTTGTAATTAATAATATTTTTATACTTTTATATAAAACATTATGTAATTATTTTTTCTTATTATAGAAAATATGCAGTGCAAATATATATATATATATATATATATATATATATATATATATATATCTTTAACATACATGTATACACCCACACCCACACACACACACATATATATATATATATATATACAGCGATCATTGTTCCCGAGCTCTTTTTCAGACGCGTTCAGATTTGAGAAATTTTTGCCTATTTTGCTACCACTACTTTTATATAGGAATCTTTATAGTATCGTGTCGTGAATAAATGAAATAGAGATTACTGCAGGAAAATAGTGGAAGCAATAAGACGAATATTTCTCTTCTTTCAACGTGTCCTGCAGAAAAGAATGAGGAGTACGATGCCTTAACATGTATATACACACACATACACATATATATAGAGAATATAAAGAAACTATTTTCAATCATGATTTTATACGAAAGAATAATTTTTGTCTAAAAATCAAACGAAAAATTTTATGTTTGAGTGGATCTGAAATATAGTCTATAGTCAACTCTATCTAATCTAAAAAAGTAAAGTCTTTGCTTTGCTTTGGATACGAAACCGTTGAACAATTTTGCCGTTGCATTTATCATCGGGAGACAGGTAAGCCATCCTTCTAAAACAAACACAGAAATCGAATAGGATTCCGTCCATTGTATATCAATATTGTTTATACATGCTTATAAATTCATGATACGGAGTGCACCCGTTCTTTATTCAGAATCTGGGACACGTTTATTTTGTAAGAAAAATAGGATGGAGAATGAAATGGCAAAGAAGAAAGATGGCATCCATTTTGCTGGAACAAATTTTGGAAAGGGAAAAACGAAAAATTTCCATTGTTTTTGAACCGTCCCATAATCCCTACTGTAGTTCCTCTTCTTCAGTAAACTTTAGGGAGGGTTGTCAGAGAAATCCGTCAGAGATGAGGAATGATAGATGCAAAGAAAACTTGCTATGAAAATAGAATGAGTTGAGTTGCTGGATTACTGGATTGGATTTTTTTTTTTTTTTTAATTTATTTATTCTAAAAAAAGAAAAAATACTAATGTGAGTTTTTTTTTTTTTTTTTTTTTACTCCATTTAACACGTTTTGAAATTATATATAATGGTGTTAATACAGGGGGGAAAAATCGCATGGCACTTTTATTTATTTTAAGAATAGAGGAAAAACAATACTTTTCTGGCAAAATTGGACGTATGATGATGACAAGTATAAAAATTTGGCCGGTATACTTTGAAAATAAATAAATAAATAAATAAAATAAATAGATAAAAAATAAAAAATAAAATAAAAAACTGACAATTTGGAAAAAAGTAAGTTATTTTAAAGAAATGATTTGTTTTAAATTTTACTTTCTCTTACCCATATATATGATAGAGAGAGTAATGTTTTTGGGTCAAATTTTCGAAATTGAGTTTGTTTTACACGTTTTTCATATTCAGAAAATCCTGTTTATTTATAGCTGTTGATCTGTGTGTCTGTCTGTTATCAGTATATCTTAAGAAAAAATCGTAGCAGAAAGTCCAAACTCGGTATTCTAAATGTCTATCACATAGGGATGGTATGCGAAAGTTTTCGGTGAGATCAAGCAAATGATTGATGTACAGGGACATTCAAGAGAATTCAAATGCAATATGTCTACGGGGAAATTTCTGGTAAGTACAGTGTAAAACCTATAGACTGACTTAAACAAAACGGAACGAACAAAATTTTTTATATTTATAAAAGTACGCTTTGTGTAGATTGTTGTATGGGAATCATTCATTGTTTATTTACAGGGCCACCCAAAGTATATGGATATATTGCGGCTATACTTAGAAATTGCTGGAATTGTAATCCACTTTGTGTTAGATGTTTTTCAAGTAAGACTAAATTTAATTACATAATATTGCTTATAGTGCTTACTGTTTATAGGGAATATACAAGGTTATCCAAAATTGAGCTATATGTTCTATTGAATGTAATTGATGGAGGTTCTTTGCTACATTTTACTATGTCGACAAACAATGTTCCAGAGAGGAAAATTAATTTTTCATGCCCATACTGTAAGCAAAATATATTTTGAAGTTCTACTTTCAACTCTGTTTTTTTGTATAATATCACGTTTTGAAGTGTCCTGATTATGAAAGCCTAATTTTTAGCAGTTGATCTGTCTGCATATTTGTTATCAGCGTAACTTAATAACAAATAATTGCAGGAAATTCAAATTTGGTATTTTGAAATTCATATTAGGTTGCCACTTAAACTTTTTGACTAAAATTGACAAGTTTAAAGGCAAATAATAACAGTCATGATTTTTTTTTCTTTTTTAATAAATTGAAGTATTTTTATTGAACGGAGGCTTAAGGGGGACGGTTTCCCGCCAACACACTTTTAATGTGAATTAAAAGTGTTCCTAAAAATTTTTTTAAAATAATTTTTAAAGTACCTTGATTTTAATTTTCTTATATTTATTTATTGGTCTTAAGGCTTAATATGCAATATATTTTTATAGTATTGCAAGTCGTGTGAGTGTCATACCTGATTATTTTATTGTATTATGAATATTAATTTTTGCGGGTAATGTTTCATATAAAAATGAAACAATATTTTCATTATGATATAAAAAAAAATTCCAGCCGAATTTCTCTCTATATCTTTTCATATCGTTCGTATTATATTCTAAGCATAATTTATATTGTATTTCTCAACAAGCGTTAAAATTCCTTTTTGTGAATTTTAGAAGATATGGTTTTAGGATAATACATTTTTACATTTGTACAATATGTGATTAATCGACTGGATGAATTTTTATTAAGATTTAGCAGACATAAATAGGTTCAGGCTAGGATTAAAACCTGGAAATTTCTCTGGTTAATGTCTCAATGCGCTAACAACTGAGCTATCTTTGTTGGTATAATATAACCTGCGCTGACAAAAACAATATACACCCTTCATCTAGAATGAATAAGTATTCATTTTCTGAACATCTAAATTAGAAATATGGATATGCCAGCTATGCGTCTAAGTTAAACAAATAACCTGGATAGAAGAAATGATCGAGAATTTCTAGTCTACACCTTTCAAGATGCTGAACAATAGTATGATTCTTTGTACTGCGTGAAACTATCACTTGATTTCCTAGAATCGGATCATAAACCAATATTATAGTTACTATATCTCGCTTCTTGAGTTCGCATTTATTTGCAGAGATTTTTAAATAAGTTTGACTCCGATAATATAGGAAAACAACCTATAATTCTAATGAGGGTTTTTAAAACTCATTAGCAGAAGAAACTAGAATGTATAAGGATGACATGGAACTATATTTACTAGAGACTTAGTTTCAGTCACAGATATCAGTCACAGAATTTTTTTCTCAGTGGGCACATCGCACTTGGATCATGCGAAAGTTGGAAATTTTCATTTTTGTTTTATTTTACATTTTCTTTATGAGTTCTGTATTCATATAGGAAAACATTTTATAAAAAAAAAAAAAAAAATCTTTTGAATTTGGCTTTTTAATTTATTTAGACGCTTTCAGGTGGCGTGGTCACGATTTGATAATTTATAGACGATGTCAATCTCTCTGTGTTTAGAATAATATATTTGTACATACCTATAATAGATGCTTATTCGAAAAGGTGAAATAATTTTTATAAGAGCGAAAAATAACCAGGCTACGATTAAAATATGAGAACTTTAGGTTAATGTCTGAATGTGCTAATAATTGTGATAGCCTGGTTGATACCATTTAACTGGCGCATTTGGGTCACACGAAAGCTGGAAACTTTCTTTTTCACTTCACTTTTCAAAAAAAAAAAAAAAAAAAAAAAAATCTTCAGTATTTATAGGTGACAGAATTTTACTCTTAAAAAGCTTTTGAATTCCACCTTTCGATATATTTAGAACACGGTTTGAACACGGTTTGACCATCAGGCTGAGATTCGAACCTCGAGATACCAGGCACGAATCCTTGTGTAGTTACTTTATGCTGTTGTAAAAACAAATTTGGACTGTCGATGAATCATATATAAACGTATTTCTAGCATTTTAAGGTAATATTCAAAGCATATTTTTCACTAACTATGCAATTCCAATTAACACTTACTAAGGTGGACTTTAAAATGTGAAGTCATTTTATAAAATTATTTTACTACATTTTACGCAATAAAATTTATATATATATATATATATATATATACACACACACATATATATATATATATCTAAACGTTATTTTAAATACATAATCTTTAACTCAATTCATGGTGCTTAATATTTAATTTTAAAAATTTTAAATGTAATGTAAAATGCTTTCCCGATTCCTGCTTTAAAAGATTTATATTTCATTTTATTTTGTTGCACTACATAAAAATTATATTTTTCAAAAGAAATTAAACTTGAAAAATTAATTGGTATTTAGAAACGCACTATATAAGAAGTGTTACTTACACATATTTTTCAAATATATGAATGGAATTGAAAATATTCGTTATACTATCATGTAGCATTTTTTTTAATACGTTGGAGTTCTTAATTAAATTAGTAGTATGTATATTTATCTAAATATTGTGTGTATATTTCTAAAATCCTATGATTAAAATAAAAGTTCTAAAATTGTAACAAGGAGCTACACGCTGAAAAATGTTTATACTTCAATTAAAAAAAATAAATAAATAAATAAATAACTGTCATATTCCAAATTTTTAAAAAAGATTTTTCATCATTTGAAAAATCTTATTTTAAAATTATTGCACTCAGTATCAAAACTTCCTTTATTTCTTTCACTTTAAGCTTCTTATATTTAACCAAAGAATGCTTAAATAAATATTCAAATTAATATCGTTTTATATATAAGAGTCTTTCCTACTGTATATTATAAAAATGCATTCACATTCTAAGAAAAAGAATACATTTTCCTTCTTGAAAAATTTCAAGTGTTCATATTTGGAGCAAATATATATAACACTTAGTTTAAATTGAAACTATTAAAAATTTCCCGCGGAATATCCTGTGAAATTTTAATTAAAATGCGTAGTAATTAAAATTGAGTTGGTAGTACACGAAAATTTTAATTTTCAATAAAATGATTAAAAAGAGATGATTCATTAATTTGTAGTTAAAAATTAATTGAATTTATTTATTTATTTATTTATTTTTCAATCTATTTCTTAATGCATGAACAAATTTTAAATTAGTCTGATATATATATATATATATATATAGTCATTTTTAATTGAAATACAATAGAGTATTTTTCGATATATTCTGCAATTTAAAATTTAAATAAAATACAAACTTCTTTTATAAAAGTATATAGTTCCAATTCAATATGACAGGAGATGCTAGGTTTGATCCCATATTGCGCTCGTCGAGCTAGTTATTCGGCGGTTTCCGTGATTTTCTCCGGAACTCACGTGAATACGGGTTAGGACCACTTAGAAAGGTTCCTAAGAAGGACACCCCCATCCTTACTCATAAATCAAAATTGAAGATCATTAGCAAACAGCTTATTTACTTCAAACAGCAATGCTTATTCAACATTAACAGCAATGATATTTTCTGACTTTGAAAAGGATGGTGTGGTGTAGGTGGAGTATAGCTAAGATCAGTTATCTGCGCTTGGGACCTAGGATAGAGTGGAGTACCCTCAGCGTCTGTTTAATGGGCCCTAGTCCGTATTTACATGCATTTCGTAGAAAACTACTGAAAACTGGGAATGTTTAATCTAGGAACGCAAACTCATCCTCTTCCGTCATCCCATTTATCTCATCCTCTTCCGAAATAAAGTTTTCTTTATAGAAAAAAATGGATGTTGTTTATTACTGTAAAACAAAAACTGTGTTAATTTTTCACATATAATTTTTATATTACTCATTTTAATCTAAAAACTTTTATACAAATCCGTGAATAAGTTATATTCAAGATATAAGAATTATTTTATTACTTTCGAAAAGTCGCCATATTCTAAGAAAACAAATACAATTTTTAAATACGCGAATATATTTTTAATGAATATTTATTCCGTTATGGAGCGATTTATATTCCTTAATTAAATCTACAATAAGTATATTTATGTAAAATTTATTCATTAAGAAAATTTAGCATTTTTTTAGAATTCAAACTACATATTTGAAATTCAAGCAAAGAGTGTCTTTTATTAAAGTTAATGTTTCCAATTCAAAATGAAATTAAAAGTTTTTTTTTCTCTCTCTCTCTCTCTCTTTCTTTTCAAATTTTCAAAATGAATTTTTCTTCTGTTACAAAAGGATTCTTTAAATTAGTGCACTCGACGTAGAAACTGCCCTCATTTCTCTCACTTGTAGCATTTAAATTATTCTTTTAATGCAAAGAACGCTTAAATAAGTCTTCGAATAAATATCTCTTTATATATAAGGGTCTTTCATTATTTTCTACTGCACATAGCAGGGAAGTAACCATATTTTAAGAAAAATAATATATAATTTTTTTCTTTTAAAAATATTTCAAGTGCTCATATTTGGAGCAATTATGCGTTGCAGTCCGCTAAAAGTGGAATTTCTAAAACAAAAAAAAATTCTAGTAAATATGTTGTACTAATTTCTAGTATAAAAATTTAAAATAAGATTTCTTAAATTTCATTGAATTACATACGTAATTAGTTCTGCAGCACACTTTTATAAATTTAATTAAATGTATAATTTATCAACAGAGAAATTCTTTGTTAAAAACAAGAAACACCCTTGTTTTCTTTAAGTATTGCATTTTCTAATTTAATTCTGGAGATACGTATTTCTGTTTAAACAGCATAAACGGAATTGAAACTCAAAATTGATTTAAATAAAATTCTAGACGTTCTGAAATACTTTATTTTAAAGCTTTGTGTTGACGAAGGGTTTTCATTGTTAAAATGGAGTTAATTAAATAAAAGCGTTTGAGGAAGAACCGAAACAATGGTATTGTATTTTTATTTTTTAATTTTAAATAGGTTATTGAAAAATAAGTATTTTTTGCTAATGATGTAAATGTATTCTTTTGGTATTAGAATAAAATTGATTATTACTGTCTCTCTATAACTTGATTATTTTAATTGCATATCTTATGTTACGATAGGATTTTGTACCCTAAATTGTTTTAGGATTTAAAAAAAAAAAATAAATAAAAAAAAAAAAAAAAATCAAAAACTTGAAGATAACTTCTTACTTTAAACATTACGTGAATAAATAATACTTAACATACAATTCAATGATAATTTTTACTTTCTCTTACCCATAAGGTAGAGAAAGTATTGTTTTCGGGTCAAAATTTCGAACGCGAGATTTTGTTATATTTACACGTTTTGAGGTCCCCTGAATAAGAAAATCATGTTTTTAGCAAATGGTCTGTGTGTCTGTGTGTGTGTGTGTGTGTGTCTGTGTGTGTGTGTGTCTGTTATCAGCATATCTCAAGAACAAATAATAGCAGACATTCCAAATTGGTATTCTAAATGTGTATCATATATAAATGCTACAGTAAGCTTTTCGTTCAGATCAAGCAAATGATTCGTGTACAGGAACAATCAAGAGAATTTTAATACATTACGTCCATGGGGGAAATTGCAGATAAGTAGAGTTTAACGTCTATAGACTGCACTAAACCAAATGAAACGAATATATATATTTTGTAATAGAGATAGTCAACTGGGAAAAATTTTTTGTGTATGTAGGAGCCTCGCCTCCCCCACTGGGGGGGAAGTCCCTCCTCGAGGGGAGTAAATTTTTATGATGGGTATCTTTCAAAAGAGCTCGCCAATACCTTTAAAACGAATGGTTGAACCCTCGATCTGCGATAATTTAAAACAAAGTTATCGATTTTTTTTTACTTTTAACGATTTTTTTTTTTTTTTTTTTTTTTTTTTTAATATTGAGAATAAAATGAACTTTTTTTGGATATTTAGTGTTATACTACTTCTCTAATATGGAAATCGTCTGCATTACCATAAAAGATAATTTTCTTAAATAATAATTTAAAAAAATTATCTTTTAAAAACAGAATTATTTTTTAATAACCGAATTAAATTTTATATAAATCTAGGTGCATTAATGAAACGGGGGTTTGAGGGGGGCTATAGACCCCTCACACAGAATTAATTATCATATAAAACTCTTCCGAAGCCTAATTTGAATTGTTTAACATAGGTTTACATAACATCGTTATCTTACCTCTTAATTTCCAACCTGTATTTATAGTATTAAATTTCAGGATAAGAGAAAGTCGTGTGAGTGACACACCAGATTATTTATTAAAAGTTAATGGTATACTACTTTATTGTACTATAAGACTAATTTTAGACAATTTATCACAATGAATAGGTTGTGATTTACTGTGATAAATATTCGTTTATACCATATTAAAAATAAATTGAATTTATTTAAATATAAGAAAACAATTTAATGATATATTATTTAAATACAAAATATATGTTTAAACCATTAATATAATTATTGATTGCCGGTGTTTTGTGTGAATTAATGTTTATTTACAACTTCATTATAAGGATAGTATTAGAGATAGCATTAGAGTATAACAAAAGAGAGTAGTAAGGCCAATTACAAAGACTTTATTAAAGTTAAAAACATGAGTTTTATATTTTTAGCTGAAAAATAAGTTATTATTTTACAGTTATTGATATTTATAAACCAAATTTAAATAAGCTTATATCCGGTTGACTATTAATATGATAAATAAAATTTTCAAATTGATAACCTATGTTTAAAAGAGAAGTTAAGATTATACAACTATAGGAAATTGTGTGCTATACAGATTTATTAAAAAATAAATAAATTAAATTAAAATACAATACAATACTACAGTGCCAGTCATTCAGCCATACATAGAGAAATCTGTACACACCATTTTTTGTCAAGGAAAACATATATTTTTTTAATGATGTTCTTCACATTAGTTTTTGATCTAGATCTGTCACAAAATGTTTGTTGCAGGCAATCAGATTGATTTAAGATTGATCAGATTAATTATGAAGTCTTATAGTAGGGGAGACGTATTTATCCTCGACGATAGGTTTAATGACCCGACCCTACCTCCCGCTACTCCATGTCTTTTTCTAGTCAATTTTGCCCTTTCATTCCTTCCGGTGCTATCCTTTTTTTTTTTTTTTTTTTTTTTTCTTTCGCACTTGACATTGTGAGGTTTTTGTTGTTTTCGTCCCATGCTTTTTTTCTATGGAATTTTGGCTCTTTTTTTTCCGTGTTTCTACGAATTTTCAGCCTTTTCCCCTCGTTTTCTACAGTCTAAAGTGCGGTGGGCACGCACTTTAGAATGTAAAATACACGGGAAAAAAGAGTCAAAAGCATGGGACGAAAACAAACAAAACTCACAATGTCAAGTGTGAAAAAAAAAAAAAAAAAAAGAAAGAAAGGCTAACACCACAAGGAATAAAATGACAAAATTGACTAGAAAAAGACCTGGAGGAGCGGGAGGGTAGCGTTGGGGCATTAAAACTATCGTTGAGGGTTAATACGACTCGCCTAATATAAGACGATCTGATAGTCTGATAAGACTATTTTTCAAAAATATAGTCAAGCCATGTTTAGGACATCTCAGAACTTGTAAATATATGGGAAAAATTTATAATTTTTACGTATCCAATACTTTCTTTTATTGATTATAAAAAAATACAAAAATATATATAGTATATTCTTATCGAAACAAAGTCTCTTTATCTGTAAAACAATTGTATCAGAAGATATGAAATGTTTTATTTGACATTATCTTCAATATAAACTGCTTTTCCTTCATCTTTTTTCCCTTTATTTTAGAATAGAATTTTTCATGATTTATCTTTAAAATTTTATGCCATATTCTTTTTTCTAAAGCATGTACATTTTTCTCTCCTGTATACTATTCCATGCATTAAGTAATCCCTTTTTATGGTAGCTAAATTTAATCAAATTCAACATTTATTATTATTATTTTTTAATAACAATATAAGTGTAACACATAATGTTTTATAATATTTCTTAACGAACATCGGAAATAAAATAAAATAAAATAAATGAAAACTGGAATGATATTGATTTTTGTACATTGAGTGTTTTTTCAATTAGAATAAAATCTTATTGAATGTAAAAGAAAGTTAAAACTTGTGTATATTCTTATAGAAACGCACCTTATATACGTGATTTATATTTAAAACGTTATGTCGTATTCTCTTTTATAAGACGTGTATTTTTTTCATTACAAAAAAATAAAAAAAGTAATAATAATAATTTTGTATTTTATTTTATGAAAAAAAGGAATATATATATTTTAAAATAACTCATTTTAATTCAATACACATTTTTTTTATTTTTATTTTTATTTTTTTTTTTATTAACAACATAAGATCAACACATGGTGATGTTTTATAATCTTTACCAACAAGAAAAATTGGAATGCTACATTTTTGTAATCTTAGCGAACAAGAAATACTCGATTGTTATTGATTTTGTACATTGAGTTCTTTTCAATGAAATCCATTAAAGCTTTATTTATAATTTCAAGATATTCATTTATATTTTTTAAATTATTTACTTAAATATTGCATCTACATATAGAACTTAATTTTAGTATTAATTGAACGGTAAATCACGAAATTTATTCTAATTAATAAAATTTAAATTTAAAATTGGAAACCACTCTTAGATATTTATAAGACACTTATAAAAGGATAAACATAAAAGCAAAACAAGATTATTTTGAAATATGTTTCCGAAACGGAAACATAATAAAATGTATATAGATTGCAACAAATGCCAAATGAAATAATTAGATTTTTGTATTTACTGATCAAACATACAATAAATACAAAGTTTTATGAAACCATTATGGAGTTTTAACTTATATCATTTTTCAATTTTTATTTATGGTGTTTATGGCATAAAATATTGAAAAGGCATACTTTTTCTTTTATAAGATTTAACACTTACATTCTTAATCTGTAAATTGCGATTCCGATTCTTGACGCGAATATTGTGAGAGAAAAAGGATCGACAAAAAATTGTTTTGAAACTAAGAATTTCTCATGATATCTACAGTACTCTCTGCATATGAAAGTACTGATTAAAATTATATATAAACCAGTTCGCCTTCGCCCGCCTAAGGGTCGATATTTCCAAATTAACCAATTTTCAATTTCGGTGCTTGCATATTATCTCACAACTCCATATTCTTCAAATCAAAAACAGGGATCAAATGTTGTAATAAGTAACCAATAATAATAATAATAGTAATAATAATATTAATAATAGACGAATATTTAAAATTTAACTGTGTTTTCTTCATCAAAATAATGGAATTCGAGTGCTGAATGGGGATAAAAATTTGCCCGTTTTGGCCGGGGGCCTAGAAAGACAACTACCAAATAGCCAAGCGGCGGTTCTCACATAGCATTAACCTATACCTTTAAATTATCTTTAAGACTTATTTTATTTCCTTCGAATCACGTTTTTTTTTTTTTTTTTTCAGCAATTGTGACGTCATTTGTTTTTTTAAATCATTCTCCTTTTATTATTTAATACAGTTTTGCAAACTATGGAAACAGAAAAAAAAAAAAAAAAAGTAGAAATAATAATAATAGTAATAACAATAATAATAGTAATAATAATAATAGTAACAATAATAATAGTAATAATAATAGTAGAAATAATAGATTGCGTAATAATTATGATTGAGTAAATCTATTATTAGTTAGAATCGTCATTGTATACTTACAGCTTTAATAATTAGCAAACTTTGACACCTAGCTGAAAATAGCTCTTTTTAAAGATTTGATAGATTTCATTATAGGATTAGAAATTTAGCTGTGTTTTGTTTATCAAAATAATGAAATTCGAGTGGTTAATTATGATACAATTTGCCAGTTTTAACGGGGGTCAAGAAAGACAACTGCTAATTAGCCAAACGGTGGTTCTTACATACCATTAACCTATTCTTTTAAATTATCTTTAAGACTTATTTTATTTCTTTCGAATCACGGATATTTTTTTAATGCATTGCAGCAATTGTGACGCCATTTGTTCTTCTAAATAATTCTCCTTTTATTATTTTATACAGTTCTGCAAAATAAGGAAAAAATAATAATTCAATACGCTTTTGTAATACTGACAGTAGTTTCGAGGGTTAATTTCGAGAAACTTGAGCTTTCATTATTAAGAAAATAATATTAAAAACCTGTTATATATATATATATATATATATATATAATTATAAGATAAAAAAAAACTTTTTATATACCATGTTTTGAGTTTTCTGATGAATCGTAGAGCTCTTATCAATGTGCATAAAATTTTTAAAGAAATTATGATGTCAATTTTTGCAAAATGCATAATTTAACTTTTTATAATTTTTTAACGCTCACGTTTAATTAAATGTATTTATTTTTATGTTGAAAGAAAATGAACTCGTAATTTTTTTTTTTTTTTTTTTGGCAACAATTAAATTATAGCTAATATTTTAATGGCTATTTTACGCTATTAGGATGTTATTATTTTCACATTTTAATTAATTATAAGGAAACTAATCAAAAATATGAAAATCGGACTTCGAAGTATTGTGCTGTCACCGGGCTCCGAGCTACTGTGAAAGTTTCAAATATCTAGCTAGTAGGGAAGTTAGTTAAAATTCGATTGCAAGATTTGTACCGGACAAACAAACAAGAATAGAAGTTAATAAAAACATGGTAATAAACTAACATTCCGTATAAAAAGTTGTTATTGAAAAATAATGTAAAACATTCACGTATAACTAAGACATAGTGAGTTATTCATATGGTGAATTAAAAATATCTAATAATAATAATAGTAATAAAAAGGGAAAAAGGAATTATTCTTCAAGATAATTTATAACTAAGCAATCCCTTGTTTAAAAGTAAAATAAATGGTCAAATGATAATAATTAATAAACTTTGAGAAGTATTATAATATTTTAAAGCTTTATAGTACATTGTAAAAAAATATGTCCTATTTGCTGCCACAAATTCTCTGTAATTTGAGAAAATACACGTAATTTACGAAAAAATTACGTTGTCAGAACTTATTTTTTCAAATTACAGAGACTTTCTGGCAGCAAATAGGACATATTTTTTACAGTGTATAAGAATTTTGTAAATAATTTCAAATTAATGTAACATAATTTTGTAAGAACGTTGAACTAATTATAAAACGATGCAAAGATTGTGTTCCTTTGCATTTCATATGCTTTTTACTTTCCGAACACTATAGTGAGGAAAGTATTGTAATCATGTCAAAAATCCGAATTCGAGATTTTGATGTTTCTATACGTTTCGAGGTCCAACGAGTCCGTTTTCACTATTTTTACGATGATGTATGTATGTGTGTGTGTATGTATGTGTGTATGTATGTGTGTATGTATGTGTGTATGTCTGTGAGTGAACACGCTAGCGTCTAAACGCTTTGTTCGAATAAGCTGAAAGTTGGTACGTATATTGTAAGTCACCATAGTACGAACCCTATAGATTTTGGTGAATCTAGCACTTATAGTTTTTTTACAGGGACACAAAGAAAAATTCTTTATCATTATGGCCAAGGGACCAAACTCTTAAAAGTGCGATAGCATCTAAACGCCTTATTCAATTGAGCAAAAACTTTATACACATATTATAGGTCACAGATACTCAATCTGTATAGATTTTGGAGAATCTAGCACTTATATTTTTTTTACAGGGACACAAAGAAAAATTCTTTGCCAAATTTTTAAAAGTGTGATAGCGTCTAAACGCCTTATTAATCTGAGCAAAGAATTTGTGCACATGTTATAGGTCACATTTGAACCAACTGTATAGATTTTGGTGAATCTAGCACTTACAGTTTTTTTACAGGGACACAAAGAAAAATTCTTTATCATTATGGCCTATGAGACCAAATTTTTAAAAGTGCAATAGCATCTAAACGCCTTATTCAATTGAGCTGAAAATTTGTATGAATATTATAAATCACTGTTGCACTAACTATAAGCATTTTGGTGAATTGTGGCCACCACGAGACTTTCTTCTATATTTTCCTATACAAATTCACTCAGTAACAATAATTAAAAAAAAAAAAAAAAAAAAAAAAAGTGGGACTTTGACAAAATTGTGGGTAAAATGTGAAAATTTGTTTAAGTTTGTCAGAATTTATAGATTTTTACAGGGACATAACGAAAAATTCTTTATCATTATGATCTAAGGGCTCAAAGTTCAGTAGCGTTAAATAAAACCTCGTGTGATATATGGAGAAAAATACTCAAACACGCTGTTATGGTTTTCTCTCTTTTGTTTGTTTAGCAACTCCTCTTTCTTTATTTTATCTACAAAACTGTTAGTTACTCAATGTTCGGAAAGTCGAGTGGAGTCACTCCAGATTTTTTTGGATGTGCTCATTTATTATCACATAACGATTATAAAAATCTTTAAAATCTAATAATAATCCAATTAGATATAGTGTGTTAAATAAATATAGTTTAAGACAGTACAAATAAGATTCCGTATTCGTATATATTTTTCAAAATTAATACCATAATTTGTAGTTTCAAATACATGAATAAATAAGAACTATTTATAATAGATATCGTATAAATAGTCTTTAGAAATTCGCTAAATACATTTCGGTCATGGATCTAACCAAAGTGCAGCTATGTATTATGGCTTTACCCGGAAAGTTCTTTCAACAATGATTTACACCTTCCCTTGAGAAGTGCTAAATCATGTCTATTAGAATTCGACTTCCAAAATCATGTCACCTTCACTGGCATATCCAGGCGATTCGATGATGGATGATAAATTCGGTAGAAATATCTGCAGTTCCGATGACAGATTTCCTCCCCCGGACCACCCCACAAAACGATATTTCAGGCATCAGTAAGGACTTCAGTATCGATTGCATCTTTCTCCGAAACTTTATCGAAATGTAGATATTTGTTTCGAAGATATCTAATTTTTCAACAGTTAGTATTATTATATTAATATGGTTCTACGTATAAAATGTTAGTAAAGTTACTGAATTGTTAAAAGTTTTAACATTTTGTATTATTATGCACACATTTTGTAAAAAATTATTATACACACATTTTGCAAAATTTATGCACACATTTTTGTATTAACATTTTGTATTATTATATATTATTATTTTTTATGTAAAATTTAATTATATTTCTGAGAATTTAAGAAGATGCTTTATGAATTAAGGAGACGCATGCTCACTAATTAATGTGTTAATATATTATTAAAGAACTCTACAATACATTTATTGCTAATATTATTTCTATTTTTTTCTGTTGCAATTGTAAAAATGCATACATTATTTATAATAAATATGAGAAGTATTTGTAATTATTTTGCACTGATAACAATCGTTATGTATCTGATTTTTCATTGATTTATAATGGTAAAATTTATGTATATTCTCAATTGTGCATGACAAAATGTATATAAATTAGCATATTTAGGTATTTATAAAAAACATTAATAAATAATATCATTTTACAATTAATTATTTACGTTTTTGTACTTAGTTCAATCACTTAAGATTGTAAAAATGCATGAAGTTTTATTTAGTGTAATAAGATAAGCAAATTATGATGCTTATATATTCAAATTTTACATAAAAAAACTAATTTTTCTTTTACATAAATGTACTTATTTTAGTAGCTAATAATTTTAAGATTTTGCAATTCATTATGATATAATTAAACAAATGTTTGTATTAATGTATTAAAAATTTGAATTTAACCCCTTAATGCGCTCTGTCCTCGCTGCGAGGATGCAAAATTTAAGATCCAACTGCAAAAATTCATCCCGGAAATTTTTTAGCAAAAATTTACGTTTATAACATATCAGAAAAGGTCGTTTTTTTTAACTTTAAAATTTCTTTCAGTTTAATTTAGTTCATGAATTCCGGTGGCAGTACAATTTAAATGATCAGAATTGTCTTGCGCCGCAAAGGGTTAAATGCAATTCCAGACAGCACAAAGGACTTGCATCAAACATAATATTTCAAGCCTGCAAATTTAATTCAAGCCAAGATCAAGCATCCAAGTTTACACTTGTCCAGCTTGTTTTAAGCTTGATCACTCAAGCACTAAAAAATATTTATCAAGCATTCCCTATATTATCATGTATGCAAGAACCTTTAAATCTGGCTTCTGAATAAAAATCCATTTTTTACCGCTTTGGTGCATAAAAATAATTATACTATATTTGCAAAACTGATATCTTTACACTTTAACTGTGATCAAACCACAGATTATAATACTGATAGGACACTCCAATATACTCAATGGTAACCAAAATTTTACTACAGTGGCCTTGTTGGCAACGGCTGTAAGTTTCACAATCTCTTCAGATTACGCAATCGCCCGTCTTATTTTTATTGTATCTATGTTTACTTTGGGAAATTTGTTATTGTTTACAAACTTGATTGTCAAAAGGAATTTATTTTAAGAAGCAAGTACTAAATATTAAGCAAACAAATTTTAAAAATATACAAGAACCAAGAATATTTTTTTCATTCTGACGTATTTTGTATTATTTAAACCAAGCAATGTTAAATATCTAAAGATTTCCAACTGCAATTTCGGAAGTATAGTTTGTAATTATAATTTATACTTAAATATAAATGTGTTTGGCAAAATAACTTTTTAAACATTTAAAAAAGGAATTTTATTTCTTATAAGAATATCTGTGGATGTTTTGAGTAAGATTTTGTGAATTCAGAAATAATAAAAACTGTAGAAAAATAAAACTTCACATACTAACTTGTTACTAACTACTCGCAAAATAGAAAAATAATTTTCAATCAAAGATATTATTCTTGTAGACCTAACACATGTGGTAGTATTTTGTTCCCAACTACTGGTGCTATTATCTCCACTGTCCTCTCTGTGAATCAAACTAAGTTCTGCGAGAGAAACTTCCAGCGTTCGGCTTTGACTTGAAACAATTTTCAAGCAGTAATACATATGATTTGTCAAATATGCATGCCTAAGTACAATCTAGCAAATATACTTGAAACTGGAAATATCTTTGAACTATCAATATCAGGTTTGTTTCAAGAAAATTTGCTATTAATAATATGATGGAAATGAAAATTACTAATAGAAAGTGCTTTTAATGCTTTGTATTACTACACATGTTGCAAAAAACTATAAATTTCACCGTAAAGAAAAATGCGTGGCTTTTGTAATATTTATCTAATTTACAATACGTTGTCAAATGTTTTGACATTATAAAAGCAATACTAAGATAAAAACAATCAATAATATATTGTGTAATGGAAGTACAAGGACCCTCTTCACTCACCGTCGCCGGTAGCCGGAGCTAATGTTATACTATAGGAAAATTTCTTTACTTATAACTCATTAACATACATATTTTTGAATTCTGTTTTCACATTCAGAAAATTTCCAACTGTTGAATTGACTCACCTTTTTTAAAAACGTATTTTTTAAATTTTTAATATTTTTTTTTGATGCTGTAAAATACGAATTTTCAATATGTGAAATTTTTCATTTTGCAATTTGAAAATAAAGTAATGATGATAATAATAATAATAATAATACGTTTTTAAAAAAGGTGCGTCAATTTAACAGTTAGAAATTTTCGGAATGTGAAAACATAATTTAAAAATATGTATTAGTTAACGAATTATAAGTAAAGAAAATTGTCCATAGAATAACATTGGCTCTGGCTTCCGGCGACGGTAAGTGAAGAGGGCCGTTAAGCAAAGGCATTTAACTATTGAAAACATGATCCTATTATGTTCTTAGGTATAATGGGTTGGGTTAGGTTGTGGGTATTAAGGCCAATTGACTAGTCTAAGTTCCTAGGCCTGAGGGGGAGTGCTCTCCGTTGGGGTCTTTCTAAGCTCTTAGGTATCATAATTTAGACCAAAAATCGGTGAAGATTTTAAATAACTTGTACCAGATTTATTTGTGTAAATAAATAAACTTAAATTGCGTTTAATTATTTGAATTTCGTCATTTTAAATTTACTAATCGGATGATTCTGAGTTAAATACTCCAGCACGCAAAAGACAATAATGAACATTAATGGTGGCTGGTACACGCAAAATCCGTTGTGGTTCCAATGCCGTTTGCATTTCGTGAAGACAATATATGTGGGTTCACATAAGCGTCACCACCTTCGTGAAGGTTCAAACTTAGAATTGCTTGATTCTAGACTACCCTAGGGTAAATCCTAGACCGTCATCAGATGCGTACTGAGCAGCTTTAGGGAGAAATTTAACTCACATATCTCAACTTCAACGGTTATTTTAATGAAAAAAAAAAAGTCAATGTTAAATTTTAAATAAACTGTTAAATTATAATAAACTGAGTAGCTTCTAAAGAATTTGTGCCAAAGTTTATTTCCATAAATAACTTTACTTAAATTGCACTGCTTTACTCGAATTGCTTAATTATGACAGAAAACACAGCTGAACATTAAACAAACATTTTGACTATTGTGTGCATATTAGGGCATTTGAAAAGAAATTTTATTTGGCTAAAATTTTCACGGAATATTACGAAAATACAACCTATTTAATTTTTTTTTAAAATAAATTAAATGCTATCAGCTATTATGATCTAAATAAATAATAAATAAATAAATAGAACATAGAGGCGTAAAGATTCTTTCATTACAAACCATATTTTTTTATTTATTATCGTTTTTCTTGTTGCATTTATTTCGAGGCTTCTATTTAAGTTTCTTTTTTTTTTTTTTTTTTTTTTTTTTCTTTTGATAAAATTTATTAGTTTCATTAAAATTTATTAGTTTATTGGCTTACTTTTTTCATTTTATTATATATATATATATATATATATATTCTGTGTGTGAATATCTAATATTAGGTCGTTGCAAAAGTTCTTGCGGTTTTTTATTGCTTCATTTCATAAAAATACATCAAATCAAATGACAATTTTTAATCAAAATACTCTCCATTACTTTCTACAACCTTTGCCCATTTTTCGGGTAACAAATGTATACCACGGAGATAGAATCTCTCGTCTTTGGAGGCAATAAAATGATCCGCGTCCACACGAACTTTTGCAACTACCTAATATAATCAATATTTTAGAATATATTCAAATTAAGACTTCTTTTCTATTTGGTTTAGAAACTAAATGCATTATGAACAACTAAATAAAATTTTATAACATAAAATCTTCCCATATAAATTTTGTTTTTATTTATTTATTTATTTCTGATTTTATTTCTGATTTCTGATTTCTGTTTTTATTTATATCTGAATTGCGTAGATTTTTTTAAAGCTTGAAGCAATTTCCTGAAAATATTCTCCTTTCATATCCTGTTCATTCCTTTTTAACCAATAGGATCTTTTCGCATTTCATGCAATTTTTCAATGCAATCATTCATATATCCGCATATTTCAATGTCCATTGTGATTACATTCTTTTTTGCATATGATTCCATTACATTTCCTGTTTCAGGAAAAAAGCATTCCACTTCTGTGCTCCACTAGCATAAAAATCCCGTCATCTCCCCACTTCTGATTTCGGTTATCCGATAATGGATAGGGAACTTTTTTGGATTTAGCCACAATCACAATGATGGATTTCTAACTTTTTCACAATCCAAAGATGATTTATCCAACACGGAAGAAATGTGCTTAAACCGATCGATTTTTGTATCGTGTGTTATGGTTACAATATTGCATTAGAGGTCGTTATTATTTTTTGCTACATTAAAATATAGTTTTTAATTGCCTGGTTCTAATTCATTTAGTTTATAGTAGAAATAGTTAAGTTTTGTAAACTAAATTAATTAGAACCAGACAATTAAAAACTTTTAAGTCCACATAGGTGAAGTCCTTCAAACAAAACGAAAGGCAAGATACTCATGTTTTTTTTTTTCTCTAGCCGTCTACTTTCGCGTTCGAGTTTCCACTCAGGTGGCCCTATGTATTTTCTTTTTCTTTTTCTTTTTTCTTTTTTTTTTGGTGTGTTTTATTTCTTGTTACCTTGTCGCCCTCTGTCGTGTGAAAGCTCTGCTTTGGCGACCTCTGTATTTTTTTTTTTTCTGTTTATGCAATAAGCAACGGAGAAGGTTTAATCTTTAGAAACGGGCTCTTTTTAATCTCCACAGTGCCACCAGAGCCCCTCTCTAAAGGTTGAAATCGCTCAAAAGTGGTGAGCGACCACCTTCCGTCTTAGAGTCTTAGAGTTAAATGTTATTGGATATTCTGTTATATCGTTTTTAAAATTGAAACTAAGTTGGTATGAAATGTTTATTATAAGCTGAATTTTATTATTTATTTAATTTTTGTTGTTGTTGCTTTGATTTTCATGTTTATATTTAAATCTCTATTAAAATCTCTAAAAAGCTTAAAAGTGATCAAGTCTTATAAGAACTTTAAAAATACTGTTAATTGCGATTTCGCTACAAGGAGATTTGATTTAGTAACAACGCTAGTATGGAAATTCCGTCATTTAACTGTTTCGGATTTCCGTTTCAGAATTTCTGCCACAATCCATAAATAAATAGGGTGTTTCACGTAGAACTTCTGACTGTGAAAATACATAAATTGGAAGCGGTGATAAATAGAAGCAAGAAGCCAGTGTCCCTATGTATTAAAAGAAAACGAAGCATTTAATTCAGAAAATTGAAAAATTTAGTAACAAATTGCGCAAGTAGATGACATTGCAAATGATATTGCTGGGCCCTTTAAAAGGAACTCAGATTATGTTAGCGATCAGTCGACGAAAATTTCGCCGTTGAAATGTGATCGTTTTCGGTAAAACACATTCAAGGACACTGATTACTGCAAAAATCCTTTAACACGTTATTTGTTAAGTTTGGGTGTCGATTTCCGCTGAAACACTACAAAGTGTCACTGAAAATTTCATTCTTCGTTTTCGACAGTGTTGTGTTGAAAGCAGGCATGAAAGTTTCCGCTTTTTTTAACGAGAACGAAATTTTGAATTCACACCGGAATAAACTTCTCATTTAAGTATACTTATGGTAACACATTATTTGTGCGTTAATATAAATGTATTTAAGTGAGAATTTCATTCCGGGGGGAATGCAGGATTTTGTTTTCGTTAAGAAAGGCGGAAACATCCATGCCTGTTTAAAAGGTACATATTTTGAACCGCCTTTCATGTAAATGCAACGAGAGATTTCTTAAATCCCTGTGTAGAACCTACTTATGGTAATGCCGACTGCATTGCCATCTAACGGCGGAATTTGTAATTAAAATGTTAAGGTTTCCGTAATGTGTTTTTACGTTTCGTTTCTTTTTTATCTTTTTCTTTTCTTTCTTTCTCTCCCCCCCCCCCCAAAAAAAAAAAAAAAAAAAAAAAAAGAAAAAAAAAAAGTACCACTGGTTTCATGCTTCTTTCTATCTCCGTTTCTGAGATATGTGTGTTTCGAAATAGCGATTATTGTATAAATGTTATTTTTATTTTGTTTTATATTCAACATATTCCACTAAATCATTAGTGCCATTTGACCCATTTTAAATTTAATTTAAATCAATTACAATATCTGAAATTCTGTTTTTTTTTTATTTAAAAAATGTCGATTAAAAAAAAATCAAAATTTTTAATTTAAACTGTTTTTAAATTTTTGGAAAATACTTTAAAGAACTTTTGGTGGATTGATTCCTTTTCTTGCTTGAATAAAAATGAATAAAGAAGAAACACTTTAAATTCTTTTTAACTATATAATATTGCAAATGAAATTGTTATACAGATTAATATATATCTAGACAATAATAATAATTGTGAACATTTATACGAAATTTCGTCCTAAACTTCCAAATAAAAAAAATATGAAAAGCATGTCGAAAGCGCCAAATATTAAGCGATACATACCAAATGTTTATAGACACCAATTTATATGTAGGTGCAAGTAAATATAATTTTTTACGAAACTATGTGAATTAGTTTCAGATCTAGAGCCTATACGAAATTTTGTCACACACAGGCAAATAAGCGAACATTTCCTAAAAATAGTCGAATTATTTTCAGGAAGTCTCAAAACGTACAATTCCATCGAAAACTGCGAAATCGAAAATCTTTACAGATCCAATGTACTATTTTCTTGAATATAGAAAATATAAAAACAAATGTATAAATAAACGAAAATGGAATCATAAGTAAATAACATTCTCAATTTTATTTTTAATGCTTTCGCAAACAATTCTTTATCACGTGTTTATTTTTCTTCTTCTTCATTTTTTTTTTTTTTTTTTTTTTTTCTAAATAATATATTTCTGTATCACCAGAATTCATAAAGTTCACGCCGTATACATTTTAGGAAAAATAAGAAAAAAAAAAAATGTCTTTAGAAAATGTAAGAACAAGAATTTTCCATTCTTTTCCGTTGTCTCACTCCAATCTCATACAACGTCAAATTCTCAAGAGAGAGCCGTCATCAAATTTGCTGCCAAAAAGAAATGACAAATATCATAACGAAACCTTTCAACAACGATATGGTTTGCGTTGAAGATATGGCAGCATAAGAAAAGAACATTTATTTATTCTTGAAAAGAAAAGAAAGTCTGTGGAAAAACATCAAACGCTCCGTCTTTTTTTACAGCAATTAAAATATTGAATATATGTTTCAGGGGGAAATATTAAACGCAGAAACAACATTCGAATTTTAAAAGATAAAATTAAAATGCTATTTATAAATATATATAGAAAAAATATATAATATATATAGAAATATAGAAATGTATATATATAAATATATATATTATAATATATATATATATATATATATATATATATATATATATATATTATAAATATATATAGAAAAGATAAATGACATGAAACTACCTACATTATAAATTCTAGAAAGATTTAAAGAAATAATTATTATATTAATTATGATAATTTATTTTAAATTGAAAACATAATAAGAAACGCAAATACTTTTTATTTTTTTATTTATTATTATTATTATTTTTTAATAGAAAACAAATCTACTTCCACATAGTGGTTAACGTGTGCAACGGAAATACTCTATTCGGTAAAAAATTTCGATTCCGCATTTTCACAGGATTTTTATATTTTAAGCTCCAATAACTCCAAAAAAGTTCTTTTTTTTTTTTTTTTCAATTGTTTCGCGCGCGCATGTGTGCTTGTTGCGAATATTCAAGCTAGTATTTATCAGAAACTAAAAAACATTACATAATGAAAATTATAATTAAGGCAAATCTGGGGAATTTATCAAACTTTCGTGAAAATGAAAAAACCGGAAGTAGAACAAAAAGAGAGTATCTCCAAAATGACTCTAACGATTTTCTTCAAATTTGCTAAAAGAACAACTTTTTTGGATGTCTTTTCGTATGTATTAACTGGTTCTTGGAGAGAAATTCATCTACGTTCTGATTTGGAATGTCAGTTTTAGATCTTGGCGTTAAATGTCTCAAAACACGACTCTAACAGTGTAATACATACGAGGGCTGTCTGTCCGTAAAGTATCCGGATTTAATTTATAACTAAAAAAATATAATGGATACACATACTTCAGTTTAATCCCCTTCAAAGTATCGTCCTCGAGAAGCAACACACTTAGCCCAACGTTGTTGCCACTCTTGGAAGAAGGATTGGAAGTCGTTCTTTGGAATGACCAACAGCTGTTCGATCGCTATTTGCTTGATGGTCGTCACATCCTCAAACCGTCGTCCTTTAAGCCTTTTCTTTAGCTTTGGAAATGCGGAATTTTTTTAACCAAACATTGCACCGTTCGATTGCCAAAGTTTGGCACCAAACATGGCACCGTTCAAATCGCTTAAAGGACGACGGTTTGAGGATGTGACGACCATCAAACAAAAAACAATCAAACAGTTGTTGGCCATTCCAAAGAACGACTTCCAATCCTCCTTCCAAGAGTGGCAACAACTTCATACTAAGTGTGTTGCTTCTCAAGGACGATACTTTGAAGGGAATTAAGCTGAAGTATGTATATTCATTATATTTTTTTAGTTATAAACTAAATCCGGATAGTTTATGGACATCTTTCGTATATATAACCAATACAATACATATAGTATATATACAATGTACAGTTACGGACATAAGTACATAAAAAGGAAAATATAGGTAAAACTCCTGGGCAATTTTTATCTTTTTGAAATTACTTAAAATTGAACTCTTCTTTTGAAGATATTTTTATGAATTTCAGTGATATTTGCTTAGATTGTTTTTGAGTAAGTACATATATTTCGCTAATGAATTATGTAAAAGAAATTTTTTAGCGCGTGCGCATGCGAAGTTAAAATTATTTAGCAAAAATGCTGATATTTCATTAGATGTTCAACAGTTTTATATTCCGAATGCAGTATGTTGTGTTTATTCTAATATGACAAGTTTTCTAAAAATGGCTTTTCATCGTGTTTAATACCCTACATATATAATAATAAAAAATTGGCTAATTTTATTTAATTTTGCAAAGAAGGTTTTATATCTGTATGATTCTAATACAAATTGTTACATATAATTAAAATGACGCATTAAATCACATGTTACAACATAATTCATTTCATCACTGTTTTATACCGGTTGATCTAATATATATTTTGTTGATCCAAATATTTTGTTTTTCCTTAAATTGTGTACTTATCTTCTCTCTGGGCAAAACTATTACTTGGCTGTGTGAGGTATGAAATCTTACTTAAACTTATTTATATCTTATTTAAACTTTCATATTTTAAATTCCTGAAATTTTCAAATAATTCGTCAGCTATTTTTTGGGATATTTAACAAAACGTCTTAAACCAAAAGTGTCTGCTTTCATTCTTCGACCACATTTGATGAAACCATGGAAGCATCTGCGCAAGCGCTAACTCAACGAGTCCAATGCTGAAATAGGGGTGACATTCAACTGACTCGGAGAAAATGAGCAATAACAGAGCACGGAATTGCTGGATGTTTTCCAAATTTCAAGTTGGCATCCCTCCAACGTTTTGGACGCGTCCTCGCTACTAGTTTTAGGATATGTGGCTGCACTGTACTGTAGGGAAGAGTACACATATAATGTTGTTTCTAGTAACTGTAGATTTAAGGATTCAGGATTTTAATGACTTTACTCTAATGTTTATTATTACAGAAATTATAATTGTATAACTGGTTTGCATTTAAAGTAAATGTATTACTAATTATATGTTAAAGAACTTTCGTAGATACAGAATAAATAATTTAGAACTTATACGTTCTAATCATGACAAAATTCTCTTCAATATCGCTCCTTTTAATAGCATCATTTAACGGTTAATCTGCAGAAAAAATTAAGAAGTATGAGTTTACAGTGTAAGAATTGTAAATACACAGTTTGGTCGAAATTTAACCCAAAGATTCTCAGATATAGCCATATGGAAAATTGTAGTAGGGGAGCAATAACAATGCATAGGGGAGTGATAACATCTTCACCAATAACACTTTATCCACCAATTCAGCATCGCAATTAAAACTTCATGTATACATAAATAAGAGGCAAAATAACAAATAAACTGTTCTAATTGAAAATTTGTGCAAGTTATAGGACTGTTGCGGATCATATGTAAATCCACATGAATAGATTTGGAGAGGAATTCTCAGATCACGAAAAATCTTAAGAAAGTAACGCATTTTAAAATGAAAATATTAATATCTAATATATATATATATATATATATATATATATATTATCGGTATTCCCGAATCTTAATAAATTAACGACTAAAAGAGCTACATTTTCAATTTAAAAACATGAAGTTAAATCCTTTATTTAGTGAATCAGTAAAACATTTTTAAATAAAATGCTTTCAGCAAATATTTATTTATTTATTCATTTTTGAAAATATAAATATCTAATATATATATATTTCTTACCGATATTCCCGAAGCTTTAGTTCCCGAATTTTAAACAATTAAAGAAAAAAAGAGCTACATATTCAATTTAAACACATACCGCTGAATAGTTAATTTAATAAAACCTATATTTATCTAATTTATCTAGAAATGCCTAAATTTAGTGTATCCTACTTTCTGAAAGTTTAAAAGAAAAATGTCTAAATATCATCAGTAAATTTAGTATTATTTTACTTTGTCTCTTACGGTAACTCGAAATTCGCGATTAATTTATGTAATTTTAATTAATCCTAAGTGTTCCTAAATAAAAAGGGAAAAATTAAAAATCAAGAGAAAATTATGAATTTAAAAGATAAAGGAATTTTTACTTTATTCGTAACAACAACAACACAAATAAATAAATAAATAAATAATAATAATAATAAAGAAAGGAAAAAAGAAAAATAAAACTTGTTTTGATTCCTTAATGTAAAAATTTCTTTGGATGCATATAATGTGCTTTGCAACATTTTCATGCAACAATAAATATTTAAAAGAAGAAAATAATATTAACAGTGAATATAAAATGAAAATAGCACATTTCCAAAATTCGATAAAATATCGTTGTATAAATATCTTATGCGTAGAGCATGAAATAAAATAAATAAATAAATAATAATAAACAAAGCATTAATCTTTCCATGCTTCGGAGAAATAACACCCTTTTGGTACAGAAAGGAAATATCTTTAAATAATAATATAAATAAATAAATAAATAAAATGCTACTTTTATAAGAAGAGACAAGAATTACGAGAATGAATTTTTTTTTCTTCCAACATGAAAATATCACACGTACACATATATGAAATTTTCAAACTTAAGAAAATGAACATAAGCATCGCTTTTATCTTTTATAACGAGCTATTTTATCCTAGAGAAAGATTAAAAAATCTATCTCTTCATGAATATGATTTAAGAGATATTTTTATAGTATGAATATTATTAGAAGACTGCATATTTTGTATCATAGATAGAAATATGCTAATTTACTTTTTATTTACTATCAAAGAATGTAATTCTATCAAAATTGTTGAAGCTACGGTTACAGTCACGCAAAGAAAAGAATTTAGAAAATCGAATACTTATTTTAAAAATCGGTAAAGTATAATTTTTATCCGCTTTTCCATTTAAAAAAGTTAATCTACACTACATTCAACTTCTTACGCTTTGTATAAAGCAAAACATTTATTGTAGCTAAGAATACTGTATCAAAATAATAATAATAATAATAATAATAAAAACCTTTTGCCATTAATATAAACAAAGACAAAATTTTTGAAAGCGGTTTATTTCTTTAGCAAGACAAAATCACACACAGAAATAAACAAAATGAGTTCGACGCTTTTTAATTTATAGCTTCAAAGCTTTTTTGTTTTGACTTTTGCAATTAGTTTGAAATGCCTTAATTTCAAAAACAGGGATTTCAAAAGGCTTTTGGAAATAGGAATTTTGTTAAAAAGAAACATTATTTTTGAAATAGTAGTATTTTAATTTATGCTTTTTTTTAATTTCTGAAATATGAATTTTAGAAAACCCTTTTATTTGCTGTGACAGATATGCATATAAGTTTTAAATTTTTCATTTTTCCTTTTTAGTCGCATAACGAAAATGATCTCTTTTCAAAGGTAAGTGAAAATTTGCCTTAAAAACTTTAAACAGTTGTTTGTAATAATTTTTATGTTTAACAGAATCTTAAATTTAAAGAAATTTATTTTATATCGCCGTGTAGATATCAACAGATTTTTTGTAGTGCAGTAAATTTATCTAATTATATAAAAAATGAATCATCAAAGTAATGGTATAAAAAATTAGCAAGAAATATAAGCAAGCAATTTATATTCTTTATTCTTATATATTCTGTTTTATCTAAAATTTTTTATCTCAATAAATGGGATTTAAAACGTAAATGAGAAAGAAAGAACGAAAGAAAAATACTATCACATATTTTATTAAATGGTTTTTCGATATAAAGTATCAGAGTAAATGATGTTGTTTGATCACCAGTTCTAGAATTTTTTTTTTTTTTTACAAATTATGTACTCTAATGCTACATTTTCAATTCATGTAAACGACAAAATACTTCATAAAGAAATAGATAACATATCATAGAAATAGTTAAATTCTCAAATGTTTTCATATTTACAACATATTTTTAAATGGGAATCAGTACTTTGAGTTTTATAAAAGTCAAAATTAATTTTACACGACGATACAGCTTTCTAAAATTTTTTTAAAGCTATTTTTGTTTTCATGTTTTCGGAATAGAAATAAAGTCAAAGAACTACGATGCACTTTATTTTTCTAAAATATGAATTTCTAAAAATAAAAGGCTAATATTATTTATTATATGGAACATAAATCGCCTGAAATTCCACAATTCAAAATGTTTATTATTATTATTTAAATTTTTATTATCGTTGTCAATTTCTTTCTTTCTTTCTTTCTTTCTTTTTTTTTTTTTTTTTTTTTCATGATACATATTATTTTTTTGTAAATCAGAATTATCTTTTAAAAGTAAAACAAGGTACTTTTTTCACAGCTTCCAAAGTGTATGTTTTTTGTTTTTTTTATTAAATATTTATTTGCATTTAATATTATCTTTTTTTCTTCTGGTACTAGAAATTTTTAATCGAAATTTTTAATAAAACCTTTAGCAGTTTTTTGTGATTAAACATGATATTTTGTTTTCTTTCTTTCTTTCTTACTTTCTTTCTTTTTTTTTTTTTTTTTTTTTTTTTTTTATTTTATTTGGCTAAGAAATACTGGTGTTAAAAACCGTATAAGTTTGCACGTATTTATTGGCATATCAAATGCCTATTCACAAATGAATATTTTTTATTATTTTTTAATGATACTAATTTCTATTTAGATTTTTCCTATTATCGTATAAATCATTACCATTATTATTTTTATCTTTAAAAGTTTTATTGGAAGTAAACGCCAGTCAACAGAAGAAATATTCATTTTGTATTTAACAGAAATTTACGTTGAAATTAGTACCTCACATGATGTTCTCCAATAGTGGGGGGAAAAATCAACAATTTATAAATGCAAAACTAGAGAAAAAAATATGTGGCTTAAGGAGATATTAAAATATATTCCCATTGTATATTTCATATATCAATCATTATATCATATAACTTTTAATCATACTCCATAAAAGAGATGGTTTTGTATATGTAAATTATATAAGTTAATTTCGTTATATTTTTACTAAAAAAAAAAAAAAAAAAAAAAAAAAAAAAAACGAAGTTAAAATATAATTTAACCCTTTAAATATACACAACACAGGGATAAAACTATTCAGAACACGAATGCTAAGCATAAAAAAAAAGGAGTACCTCGCGACAAAAAGATAGGTACAAAGGGTTTTTTCTTTGATTTTTCATAAAATAACTATCTAAATTATGCTTATCTATTATTATCATAAGATAACATTATTCTGGGACTAATTTTTGTTTTAAGACTAATTTAGAAAAAATTTAAGACTAAAATATTTCTAATTTAAGTCTACACACCGCGACAAAAAGGTAGGAACAAAGGTTTTATTTATTTATTTATTTTTTTTTTTTTTAAATATGATTTTTTTGAAAATGAATATTTTGAATATGATTCAAATATTTAATATGTTTTTGATATGATAATATTTTGTTATGATAATAAATGATCAGCCTTAAAACGTTTGTAAATTAGTCTTAGAACAAAAATTCGTCCGTGAATAGTGTTATTTTATGATAATAATAAATGATAAGCATAATTTAGATAATGTCGCGGGGTGTAGTTAAACTTCATCAATTTTTAATGGAAGAGGAATGGTAAGATAATTTACTAACTTACAATTTTTAATCTATTAGTTATTTCCATTTGTAATTTTTATTAGGGTCAGTTACACACAGTGATATTTCTCCTTCCATCACTATTTTCCAACAATACACACTATCCTACTTAATCACAAAAATCTGCTGTAATATCTACTATAATGCAACATTTTGAAACAAAGTTAAAAGGCGGGACTTGCTGTTTAAATTAAGATGATAGGTGGACCTGAAATTGTTGTTAAATACATATCTGCCCAAAGTGATACGAAATAAAGACGGGGCTAAAAAACACCGGAAAAAAATTAAAATGTTGGCAGCTATGTAAATAGCCTGAATGATCTACTGACAACTTCTGGAATGTAATCAAATTTACTAAATCGCTTATTGACGACAGCCAAAAATAAAGGGTAAAAGAAATAGCTCTCATAAAGCGTACTGTGTCTGAATTCTTTTGTGAGAACTTGTATATAAACCAGTAGTGCTATTTATATTAGTTTAAATAGAAATCATTCTACAGAGTATTTAAACTTGAAAAAACTTCTTCACATACCAAAAAATAATATGAAGCATTACCGGTTTCGAAAGGACAAGGCCTTTCTTCATCAGGTGCAAAATACATGTTACTGTCTTGGAGGCAAAAGCAAAATACTTGCGTCAAGACGCTTGCACAAGAGTCTTTTGCTTTTGCCTCCAAAGCAGTAGCACGTATTTTGCACCTGATGAAGAGAAGCCACGTTCTTTCGAAACCGGCACTGCTTCCATTAATTTTACTGTGTGTGAAGAAGTTTTTTCAACTTTAAATATTGTTTGTACACCAGTTTTTTAATTTAGTATTGTCACTCTACAGCGTATCTGAATAAATGATATCAGTTTCAAAATATCCTAAATTTTTTTATGGAAATGAGAACGCGAACTTACAGACGAAACGGATATATAAAATGTCAGAATTTAATTATAACGTGTTTTAATAAAGAATTCGTAATGCATTCTTTTATTTATTTTCTTGATAACGAAAACATATATTTTTCTCAGATCCATAATGGGTACAATCATTTTTATTTTAAATTATAGTGAAATTAAATTTCAACGGATATTTGCCGCCTTTATAAATAATATCTAAAAGCTACATAAAGGTTATTTTTATTCTTGCAAAAATATATCACACGTATAAATAAAAGAAACAACAGAAATGATGAGAATATAAAAGAAACAGAAATGTACAGCGTTTTATCTCTTCAACCGTAATCCTCGCCACAGAATTGTTTTACAGTCACTGCAGAGAACCATCTCAAAATTCGTAACACCATGAATAGAATTTGAAAAATATTTTTGGAATAGAAATAAGCTTAAAGCACTATCATGTACTTTATTTATTTTATAATGTAGTTTTAGGTTCCTACTACTTCTTTAGGCCACGTTTATGTCTTCTGATCACATTATATCCAAAAATTGCATATAATACGTGTAATAGTTGGTAATGGAAGTCGTGTGACTGTTTCACACCAGATTTTTAAATTTAGTATTGACATTGTACAGCGTATCCGAATAACTCATATCAGTTTCAAGCTATCCTAATTTTTTTCTGGAAATGAGAACGCGAACCTACAGAAGAAATGGATATATAAAAAGTCAGAATTTAATTATAGCGCCTTTTAATAAAGAATTCTTAATGTATTCTTTTATTCTTTTTGAGAAAGAAAACATATATTTTTTCTTAGTTTCATCATGGGTACAATCATTTTTATTCTAAAATATAGTGAAATTAAATTTCAACGAATATTTGCTGCCTTTATAAAAAACACCTAAAAGCTATATAAAGGTTATTTTTACTCTTGCAAAAATATATCACACGTATAAATAAAAGAAACAACAGAAATGATGAGAATATAAAAGAAACAGAAATGTACGGCTTTTTATCTCTTCAACCGTAATCCCCGCCACAGAATTGTTTTGCAGTCACTGCAGAGAACCATCTCAAAATTCGTAACACCATGAATAGAATTTGAAAAGTATTTTTGGAATAGAAATAAGCTTAAAGCACTATCATGTACTTTATTTTTATAAAACATGAATTTCCAAAAATAGAAGACTTTCATTATTACATGGAATACAAAGTAAATAAGATTCTATAGCTCAAAGAAATGTTATTCGTTGACGAGCAATTTTCGTCTAATTTGAGATTGCAATTTAGAGTAATTTTATAATAAGACAAAAATTAATCCCTAAAATTGACAAGTAAATTATATGCACTTTTAATATAAAGATCGTACACATAAAAAAAAAGTTACATTAGTTACTATTTTTAATGTCTTATATTTAGATGCTCAAATTAGTTTTTCATTACGCGAAATATATTCTACAAATTTCATAATATATATATATATAATACTGCTTTCAAGTTACTACTTAGAATATTCCTTTTTTGCAGTTAAAAGTCTTAAAAAAAAAAAAAAAAAAAAAAAAAAACTATTTGTGAAATTAATTTCAAAATGAAAACGAAATAAAGAAAAATTCTTCATTTTATTTTTGATTATTAGAATAGTTATTGCACTCCATAACTGATTATGTTAAGATAGCAAAAAATAAAATAAAATAAATAATACTGTTTTCAGATTTTTACTTTGAATATTTCTTTTTCTCAGTTAAATGTCTTACGATATTTCACAGAAATTATTTATAAGATTAGTTTCAAGATGAAAAAATATCAAGAAACACGTTTCATCATATTTTTGTCTATTACATTAGTTAATGTATTTCATGACTGGTTATGTTTAAATGTTGAATATGTCTAGCATTATCTATCTATCTATCTATCTATCGATATATATATATAAATTTAATAATAAAAAGAATGCTTCTGGATTTTTAGACTATTTATCGATTTAATAATAACACTATTCTAAGACTAGACAAAAATTATGTAATGTAAACATTGCACTCTATACACTTTTAATATAAAACTATTAAAGATTATCTAGTAATTGTATTCCCAATTTCTACGGTAAATGTTGTAATTATTACCTTCAATTGATTAAATGCAGATGACTAAATTAGTCTTGTATTCGATAAAGCTTTATTGGAATTTTACATTTAAAATTTCAAGACTTCTAGAATATTTATTTAATGTTATTTAAATTTCTTTAATATTACGTACATACTCACTATAATACCAACTGTTACAATAACACAGGTCTATGAAATCGTAATTTTCAATGTCTCTGTTTTTTTACATTGAATTTCTGTTTAAAGTTTTTTCAGTTGTGCATCGCTTGAGGGCAATGTTCAACAACAATCTCGTAGTACGTTACCATTCCATCCGCTCTGACACTTTTGACTTTCCATTTCTTTTATATCATGATGAAATTACTGTTCTTCTTCTTCACTGACATCGCCTAAGTGTTGTTATAGAAAATAACTGGGATGAGAGTTGAAAAAGTAGACATTTAAGCTCATATCTGCCAAAAATTCCCATTTTTTGACCAAACTATACGGTATTGAAATTTTTTTCTCTTAATTAGTATCAAAAACTACATTAGGAAAACACCTCACGTTGAAAAAAATATTTTTTTCGTTTACCTGTGTAATTATTGTATTTAATATTTTTAAAGATTAAATTTAGATCCCTCATTTTTATGGGAATTTCATAATTAAAAAATATATATATTTGCAGTTTCTTAGAATATTTCTTTTCTCAATTAATAGTCCTCTTACATATCATAGAAATTATCTGTTAAATTAAGTTCAAGATCTGGAAGAAATAAAGATAAACAAAGTTTGCCATATTTTTCTTATTGTAATAATCAATGTTTTTCACTCTATAAAGATTCATTGTAATTTTTTCATAAAATCGAAAATGGCTTTGGATTCCTAAAACACTTATTTATAAATTAAAAATTAAGAATATTTTAAGTCTAAAAAATCAGTAATAATAACAGCGCATTTCTTACACTTTTAATACAAAGCTAGTAAACGTTATATAAACTAAATTCCCAATTCTTACAACTGTTGTTTATTATCTTCAACTGGATAAGCTCAGAAGACTAAATTAGTATTGAAAGTAATAAGGTGTGAGGATAGATCCTTTACCTTGCCTTTCTCTCCTGCCGTAATTTAAAGAAGAGACTTGATTGAATACGAACTAAAGGTTTGTTGGTTCTAAAATAGGGAGGTAAGGGTTGCTCACACCTTCGTAATTACGTAAAATAAACTTAATTAGCCCTATTAATTTGGATTAGAAAAGGCCACAGACTTTTTATTTCACATCTTTCCAATTGACATCGAGTTTTGCTTTCTCTTAAATACTATAACTGGAGAATCAACTTGCATATTTTCGAACACCGCTCAAAATTCACTCCTAGAAAACTCATTCAGCCTCAACCACAATTTCTCAAAACATCGTCAACCATGAAATTTTAGAGCGAATTTCGTAGTATCTTCACAACCAGAGTATTTCTCCACCAGGAGAGATATCTATTCTACAACTCTGCCCCACCTTTTAAGAATTCAACATAACTATTTTTCAAAGCTTCAAATAAAAAATCTTCGGAAATCTCCAATAGTTCTGTTAACTTCGTAAGGTGCCTTACAAAAGTTTTAATAAAATTTTATAACAATATATATTGTGTATTTTACGATTTCGAAAATATTTTTGGATTCAGATCTAGATTTCAGTTCCTCTTCAATGTAGAGGTTCGAAACTTCAGAAACCTAAACTTTAATTTTTCGCCAAAATCGATCACTAAATCGTTAAATTAGTCGCCAAGTCGCCAAGTTTCTAGTCAAAGCCGACCTTACTGGGATTGAAAGTAGATGCCATCTATTTTTATTTTGACTGTAAAATTACTTTCACTGTAACAAGATAATTGATGCAGGAAAAAAGATTTAATCCGTTGTAACAATATAATTACAAAACACGAATGAAATTCTGACATATAAACGCATGCACTTTTAATATAAATCTACTAAATTCCACATAGTCACTATAGCACAGATTGTTACAATAATTATTCTATTTAATATTTCTTACTAGATATATTTAATGCCGAAATTAATTTTTTAAAGCTGTATTAGAATTTCATAATGTGAACCGAAAATGTAATGTTTACACATATTTTTTTTTAATCATTTTAACGATAACAATATTTTTTTCAATTACCGCAATATAAATCAGTAAATTTGACAGCACATTTCATGTATACTTTTACTATACATCTAATAAATATCATACAGCTGTTATAATACATAGTATTACAACAGCTGTTATAGTTACTATATTTAACTGGTTAAATTTTGAAAGTTACATACAGTTGCTATATTGCAGAATGTTAAATTAGGTATTATATTTAATATCTTTAACTAGTTAAATTTAGATGCCTAAATCAATCATACACTATACAAAAATGTATTGGAATTTCATAATAAAAGAAAGAAACAATTCTGTTTACAGATGCCTAGAATATTTCTGTCCGCAGTTAATAGTCTTCCTATTTTTTATAGAAGTCATCTGTTTAATTAAGTTCAAGATAAGGGAGCAATCGAAAGACAAATAAAAAGAAAGCTGATAGAGAAACATTATTTTTCTACTGATTCTGCGGAAAATGTTATTCGTATAAATTCTATAAAATACAAGCTAATTTTATACCATACCGAGAGTGCAGAAAATTATACATTAATTTCTGATATTCTCAATAACTAATATTAAGATCAAATCAACAAGCTTTTTCATTTTCCTGTCCTGATAAATATTATTAAAGGTGTTAAAAAAAAATAATAATCATTATATTTTAATCCCATTATACATAAAATCTGAAAAAAAGCATTGAAACAGCTCAAAACTCCACGTTGGTTTTTCAAGATTCTGTAACCTATTTATTTATTTATTTTCAAAATTTTCTCACTTATTTTGTTGCCGCTGGTTGTATTTTGCCACCCAACCGTTTTAGAAGGTCGGAGCTGCTGTAGCCGGTGGGGCAGAAGTTAAAGGCAATTAACAGCACGTGTACCTTAGACCTTGGTGTAATTCCTCTGTGAGGGTCTTTTTAAGGGGTTCTAGACCTATATATATTTATCCCTTTAAAACGGTCTCGTAAAACTTATTTTTGTATAATTCTATAATAATAATAACACTAGAAACTTTAATTTTGATATGCAGGTTACTTCTAATGCATGCAATTTCCCTAAGTTAAAAAAATTCGAAATTAAAAAGCTGTAGAACATTGGAAAAAAAAAGCGTTCTAATATTACGCTTTCGTTAAAATTTCATGCATGAGATTTAAACATTTTAATGTGAATACGTGAAAACTACGTGGCGTCTTAATACAGGGTCGGCAAAAAGTCCGTAAATATTTTAAAAATTCATAAAACCCTAAAAAATAACCAAAATAGAAAACGGTTTGCTGATTTAGCATCGAAAAGTCACGGGATTTTTAAAGAAAAATAAATAGTTCAAAAAACAACCGATAGTGGCGTTTCGTACATAAGTGAAAGAAAAGGCACGTAAATAACAAAAATAATGTTACCAAATCATTTACTATAGCAATATGTGTTCCACTTAATTACCATTTGCATATTTCCAACTAAGTCGTTCGTACCAGCGCCAACTGTCGGTTGTTTTTTTTTTCTTATCTTAAAAAAAAAAATCTCGGGACCTATCAATGCTAAACCTGCAAACCATTTTTCATTTATTTATTTTTATTTATTTATTTATTTATTTTATTTTTTTTTTTTTTGGGGGGGGGGTATGAAGTAAGTATTTACGGACTTTTTGCCGACCCTGTATAATTGGAGTCTAACTTATTTTTATAACATGTTAGAATGAATGCACTGTCAGAGAATTTTCCAAATGAAGTACTGTCGTCTTTGGGAATGACGTTATTTCTTAGAAATCATTCATTGAGTAACGTGCATTAACTGCTACGCTTTAGTATGACCATGTAGAGATTATATTTACTAGCGATATAATAAGTAGTAAGGTATAGTAATTTTAACTCCAATTTATAATACCAGAAAGCTTACGCATGTTACAGATAAATACAGGGTGTCCCATAAGTCTGTAGACAATTTAAAAATTCATAACTATTGTAGGAATTGATAGAATTAAACACGGTTTGCGAAAAAATCATTCTGGTGAAGGAGGATTTTTTTTCGGAAAAGAAAAAAATAATAATTAAGCTATAAGTCGAGAGAGGGCGCTTTGCGTGACCAGATCACACACTTTCATGAAAAGCTGTACTTATTCTCATGCATATTTACAGGCATATAAATACTATTCTATGTGTCCATCGTCACCACAAATTACAGTTTGTAAACGAATTACAACACAGCTAACTGAAGCCTCAGTCGGCGATTCTTACCTGAGGGAAAACATCTTCACCAATTACGCTTTATCCACCAAAACAGCATCGGAATTAAAATTTCTGGTATGCACATATAGGAGGCAAAATAAGAAATAAACTGTTCTAATCACAAAATCGTGCAATTTATAGGACTTTTATTTGCATATTTTTCTTTCACATCCGTGCAAAAAAAATTGCTATTTTTCTAATTATCGTTGACAAAAAATGTAACTATATTTTTTTCTTTACAAAAAAAAAAAAAAAAAAAAAAAAAATCAAATTTTACGAGAATGAGTTTTTCGCAAAAAGGTTTCAATTCCATACATTCCTTCAAAAGTTATGAATTTTAAAAATGTGTTCAAACTTATGGGACACTATATTTTATTCGTCTGCATAACAAAAACGAGCTCTTTTTCTTAGAACAACGATTTTTCTTTTGTAAGAGTATTGCCATTTCAGGGTCATGATTTATAAATGAGTTATTTAAAAATAATTATTTTGTAGCAAACGATAACTGTTTATATTTTTTTAGGCTTTTTAATAAATATAATAATTTAATAAATATAATAAATATTAAAAACTCAGACTTATTATTATAAAAATTATCCATTTAAGCGGGAGTAGGCAACTGTAATTTTAAAATGAAATTTGTCAATAAATAAATGAGTTAGATTCTATTATCAAAACTATAGTTAACAGAGTTTTTAATTAATTAATTTATTTTAATTAATGAGCGTTTTTTTTTTTTTTTTTTTTTTTTTTTAACAAGTGTTGAACTTATAATGCATCTTTGTTGAAGTATGCTATTAATATAGGATGTCCAGCGTAAAAGAAGCCCTACGTAAAAAAAAAAAAAAAAAAAAAAAAAGAGAATGGACTTGTATTACTCAGGTTATGTCTTGCATTACTCCCAGCAACTTTTTCGCAGACTATCATGTATAATTTAATATTGTATTAATTACTAAATTATGGGCTAACACTAACATTGGTATATACTTAATTCTGCCTGTGTATATTGAAAACTTTAAATTTACTACACCCACAGAAATAAATATAAATTAGATTTATTTATATTTATTTCTGTTTGTGAATTTTTCTACTTTTCGCGTATGCGCAGTAAAAATACATTTACTATAAATGCTCATATCTCAGGAAATATTATACGTGTGAATTTTATGTTTAAAAATAATGTTTAAAAAAGACTTTGTTGATTTGTCTGCAACTTTTGTAAAGTTTTAATGGAAATCTGTTCTAGTTATAAGCAAAAAACTTGCCCAAAAATATAATAATTAATATATATATATATATATATATATATAATAAATAATTTAATTCCTTTACAATACTCAGCAAATAAGAGAAAGATGAAAATACCAACAATGATATTAATATTTAGAAGGATTACTTATAAAGTTATTGTCACAAATACCATTTAAGTAAAATTCACCGATTAGTAAAATCATGTTAAAATACTTACACAGAAGAGAAATTACGTAGATATCACTAATGCCTAAAACAATGAGATAGTTTTTTTAATCCATTTATCGAGTAAATTCAGCAACACAAGATAAGAATTGCAAGAAATAAACCAAAATACTATTGAAATAAAAAGGAATGCATGAAGGAAAAATAGAGTTATATATATATATATAAATAATTGCGTAATTTCCACAACAATTTTATAACTATTAGGCATAATGATAGTATATGTAACAACAAGTTAAAATTATAAGTCATTTGTAGCTCTTTATAATACAGAGTGATACAAAGTTTTTGCGCAATTCTTCCATTTGTGGTTGGTCGCCTAATTACACTGTGGTGTAAATCGATAGTGGAAAATGTGAATTTTTAAATGTTTTTTCCATGTCTGAAGTTCTGTGCCATTTCGTCGAGTATTTTTTTAGACATTCGAAAAAAAAAAAAAAAATTCTAATAATTTAATCACCCACTGTATATAATACATATACACAAAATCATTTCAATTAGATGTTATAAAGCATAACTTAAAAAATAACTTTGCATTAAAATATGTTAGAATTTTCGCAGAGTTTAATATAAAATCAATGACATCAAAGTGAGTATTTACACAAAAAAAAAAAAAAAATATATATATATATATACCGTCTTTGCCGTTTTCTAAATCGCTTAACTAGAAATATAGATTTCAGAGTTATGAGCATAAGGCACGCCAATAAACTGAATAGACGAAATTATCGAGAATTTCTCGTGTACACATTTCTAGATGGTGAAAAAATATTCTGAATACTCTAAATATTCTGAATCATTTACACTTCTAGAATTTGGTAATAAACCAAGATTATAGTTGCAGAAACCCGCCCCTTGAAGTCTCATTTATTTGCAGAGATTTTTAAATAACTTTGCCCTCGAGAATATAGGCAAACGCTCTAGAATTCTGATAGGGGCTTCTAGAACTCGCTTTCCAAGGGGACTAGAATTTATAAGAATGACATGGAACTATTTTTTTTAGAGCCACAATTTAGATTCTAGATGTCAGTTACAGAATTTTTTCTCTGTGTAGTAACAAATTATTTGGAAAATAAAATATGTAAAGCGTCTTTAAGTACGAATATCATTTTAATTTTCCATTATTAAATTATAAAATGTATTAATCTTAAAATATAGTTACTATGTTTAATCCGATTCCTTTATTAAAAAAATATATATAATTTATTAAAATAAATAAAATAACTATTTTAGTGTCTTCTATACGAAAATATATTTTTCCGCAATTAGTATATTTTAATTATTCTGATAAACCATTCGTGAAATCTTAATTAAAAGTTCTCGGAATTATCTTTCAGTTCGATTAAATCCTTAAATTATTTTCTCGTGATTCCTTTTTAATTAAATTAATTGAATAAATAATTGGAAATGGCATTCCTCTAAACATATGAGAATTCTAGTTTCATAACACGCGACAGTAATTATAAGAGAAAATTTGCAAAAGATTAATCAATTTAAATGGATTATAACAATTAAATATTAATAAAATAATTTCGCTAAGGCACTTAGGAATAGATTATCTAAATTCATTTTGAAGCAAACATAAATTAAGAAAAATAGCATTGTTATAATTTGACTTAGATTAATTGTCGAAAAGATGTTTGAGTAAAATTTGCTAAAAAGTATTTCAACTTACAACAATGATTGAAATTGCCTTTAGCTCTAATGAATAACCCGTTTTATGCATATGTGTTTAATAACAGCTGATTTGAGCTGTCTGGATTAATTATACTAATTAAATAATATCTAAAATTACGTTATTATTTTACAGAAAATATTTTAGATACTACATATAAATAATTCATTCTAATTGAATAAGAAAAGATTTTTTTCGGCATAATGATTGAAATTTATTGAAACCTTTACAATCTGCTTGTTATGCAACACTTTAAAAATATGTGAAATTTGTTGATGTCGTTTTAAATATGTTATATGTCTAAATCTGCATTGTCGGGCACAGATTGTGCAACACCACACTGAGAAAAAAATATATATATACCGCCTTTCTCTAGAATGAATAAGTGGCCATTTTCTAAATCCCTTAACTAGAAATATAGATTTCCGAGCTATGCACATAAGGCACGCCAATAAACTGAACGGAAGAATTCATCGAGAATTCCTAGTTTACACATTTCTAGATGGTGAAACAATATTCTGAATCATTTATATTACGAGAAATTCTCGCTTGAATTTCTAGAATTTGGTAATAAACCAAAATTATAGTTGCAGAAAACCGCCTCTTGTAGTCTAATTTATTTGAAGAGATTATTAAATAACTTTGCCCTCGAGAATATAGTCAAATGCTTTAGAATTCTAATAGGGGCTTCTAAAACTCGCTTTCCAATGGGACTAGAATTTATATGGATGACATGGAACTATTTTTTCTAGAGCCACAATTTAGATTCTAGATGTCAGTTACAGAATTTTTTCTCAGTGCATAACGGTTCGATTGTATAAGCATTAGGGGAATACGCAGCTAAACAAATTATGAAGATTATCTGACATGCAAGTTAGTCACGTAATTATAGAGCAAAATAAAAGGGGAAGAAACGAGGGATAAATCAACTACTTCCATTACAGCAAAATCCAGAATTGCGAGAATGTCTATGTTCTAGAAGGCTCGTGTGAAACATTATATGTCTGGGCGACGACGCCAAAGACAGTTTCGGCAATGGGAAGATTTTTAACGACTCTATTCAGCAATAACTTCGGTACAACTATAGTATTTTCCTCACAGCTGAATTTGGCGATTTTTCTTTGGCGCCGATTTGAACGATAACGATGTCGTTCTGGACTGTTTGCGATATAATATGGCAGCCTGCATGCTATTTATTTTGGATTTATGACTTATGATTTAAAATTTAGCTTTTGATTTTATCATTTATGATATATGATTTATGACTTAGCCATAATCGCCAAAAATAAATCGCCAAATTCAGCTGTGGGGAGATACTATAGTTGTCCCATAACTTCATCTCCCGGTTAAACCCGAAAACTTGAAAAGCGTGTAAAGTGAAGATGCAACTTTTCAGCAAAATTTGACGCATTGCTTCGGCATCTAGCAGCATTGTTATTTTCAGATTTTTTAGTTGAAAATAATCAATAAAAGATTAAAAGATTATATGAAATTTTCGACGCTAGATGGCAGAAGCAGCATGCACAATTTTGTTGGAAAGCTATACCCTGTCTTCAGACGCTTTTCAAGTTTTTGGTATGAACCAGGAGTTGAGTTTAATGATGAATTGGGCCCTAAGAGTGGTAAAATTGTAGGTTAGGTACGTCTGGTACGTCTTGTCGACGTATTACCGCTGAAAAACACGCAGATGTTCCCTCTGTGTGTAGAATTTAGACCTTACCGATAGACGCAGCCGAAGGAATGCAGTGGTGGACTCCCAGACAACACTCTTGACATTCTGCGGGGGAGCTTTAAATGCTCTTGACATTGTGCAGGGAGTTTTAAATACTCCAATATCTAGGACATCAATTTCACGACGTTTGGCAGAAAGTGCCTTTCTTGCATTGATGTAGCGCGTTACGATGGCAGTGCGCTTTACGATAGCATTGACGTAATCTCACCTACGTGAATGAATGTGATGTTGTTGTGATCGAGCTATTTGGACGAATATGGGACATAAGGCAGTCAGCGAGAAGACACAGTTCTGTTTGTTTTATAGTAGACACCGGGTGAGAAACTGGAGGCTAGAGGAATATAGGGAATCTGAACACTATTGTTAAACAACGCCGATCGTCATCGTGTCATAATCGTTTGGGGTACCATCAGATAGAATAGATGGTCTTCCCTGATACGCATTAAAGACATACTGACGGCAGGACGATATTTTGATGAGATTCCGCAGCTAGATGCGCTACCATGCATTTAAAGGCTGTAAAATGGTCTATAAACAGATTTTGCATTTTAAGAAGATAAACTTAAAGTGTAAAATATGTTTTTAAAATATCTTTAATGCAATTACTGAATATAAATTACATAGCATAGATAGAAAGTTCATTTATATTGGTAAACTTATGTATTGAACTTTAATATACATTATCACACTTTACGATTATATCAATATTGGAAATTCATAGACAATGTTTTCCATAAATTTATATTACATTTTAGTAATTTAAAAGGTATTTGGAATTTTAATCAAATCGAATAATATAATTTAAAATAATATTTACGATTAATATTTCAATTGTTATATATATATATATATTATTTTATTTTATTTATTTATTTATTTTTGAATAAATATTATTATATGATTATGCATTTCTTATTATTTTACACTAAATTTAATCTGTGAAATTTATTCAATTCCCTTTTATTAATTTTCCTTTTTGAAATAGTCTGTTTATTAACTACTAATAAAAAAAGGACCCCTCCCCCCTTTTATTTGAATACAAGTACGAATTATAAAAGTTAAATATAGCATATCTAATAGAGATTAAAGATATAAATTTACTTCCTCAAATAATTTAAAGTTATACTTTAATATTTATAATAAAATATGGAAATGGATTTTTGCTGTAGTTCCAGATATTGATTACTTTATTGCTTTCTATTTTAAAATAAATATTTCTTTTACTATGTTAAAAAATTGAATATGTTAGCATGAAAGGAATAGCATGTTTTTCTAAGTACCGAGAAAAATCGAATAATATTACTTTTCTTTATTACATTTTATTCGTAAGTAAACAGTAAAAATAAATAAAATATTTTTTATGTTTCATTTTATTGTAAAATAATCTTCAAATTTATGCATTGAATTGTACTTCGAAATTCGATGCTTATTTATTTTAATGCTTTTAATAAGAAATTAAAAAAAATATATAGTCTGTAAATTATATAGTCTGTCTTGTATACCGGGATGCATATATAAATAATTTAAACTAGCATTATATTAATAATTTACTAGCCAAAAAGTTAAAACGATAACTGTAATTGTACTCTGAGGAGAAAAAATTTACCGCTTTCGTTTAGTACGAGTAAGTAGTCATTTTCTGGATCTCTAAATTTGAAATATAGTTTTTCGAGTTATGTACATAAAGTAATCAAATAACTTAGACAGACGAAACGATCGAGAATTTCTGGTCTACACTTTTCTAGATGGTGAAACAATCTTATGAATTCTTTGTATTTTGAGAAATTCTTGAATGATTTCCTAAAATTAAGACATAAAAAAAAAAAAAAATACTGAAACTTGTCTCTTGTTTTCGTATTTATTTAAAAAAAATAATAATAAATGAGATAGACCACAATAATGAAGGAAAATACTCTAGAATTATAATAGGGACTTTTGCAAATCACTAGCAAATGGAACTAGAATTTATAGGTATAACATGGAACTATTTTTATTAGAGCCATAATTTAGTTTGTAAATGCCAGTCACAAAACTTTTCTCAGTGAACAATGTACATTTTGCAGAGTAGAATCTTTTCAAATAGGACAAAGCACACATCACGATTAATATCAAAATAATATTGTATTTTTCAATGTAAATATATCTTGATAAAAATATATTAATATTAATCTTACTACAGCCGATATTATTTCGCATACGCAAAATACCGACTAGAATAATTATTTTCTATGATACGCATGCATAACAAATATAATAAATAAGCGCTTCATTTATATAGCACAAAAAAGAAAATAAGTAATTTTCATGAATGAGTTTTACGTATTTCAATTTCCAATACCATTATATTTGATTGTGTTTGTTTTGAAACCAATTGACTGCATTTAGGTCCTAGGCTCAGCTGCAATTCCTCTATTTGAGTATTTTGAACGGTTTTCTTCAAACGTTTTTGCTCGTATTGACGCGAGTTTCGGAAAGAACCACAAAAAACTCCTAACGTACAGTCGATTAGCGCGATTTGGGTTGGACTTCGGCATTTGCCTGTCTATCAGCTTACAGAGCAGAACTTATTTGCTACTGGTCCATTACATTTGAAAACTAGTCTTTACTTATTTTATCGATGAAGTAATTAACACGTTGTTAATATGCAGAAACACTAGATCAAAATCTCTGAATTTCAAGAAGAATCATGCAAATCCTATATATATATATATATATATATATATATATACAGCGTGCACACTAAAGTCCATCACTACTCTTTTAACTGATGAACGGTTACAGCTATAGTCTTATATGTATCAAGCTATAGATACCATCATAAAATATACCCAAATAAAATTCGTTGCTTTACGACACGGTATTGGTATCATAGAACACATATATTAAATTTAGTGTTGTAAAAATATTTTAAAAGGTTAAAAATAGTATCGGCGTATGAAAATGTTTCAACACATATATTAAATGGACTCTATCTTTTATTCTATATTGTTTATTTATTTATTTATTCAGAGAGGGAGCGTGGCAGCAAAATCATCTATTGTTTTCCACCGTAGCTAATTTATCATTCTTCACTTTCTTGTGAAAATCTGATCGGGATATGAACATTTCCCTATATAAGATAAACATTTCCCCATAGAATAAAAACAGAAGCATGATAATGTTGCACTTTTCTTTACAGCAGTCACGTGTGAAATGTTTCATGGCGTCACATTGATTAACTTATTAATTTTATTGATTAACTTATTGATTAACTTATTAACTTATGACAAATTTTTTGATTAAAATGTATTCTGTACTGCTGCCCTTCTTTAGAAATTCCTAGAAAGAGTTCAACGTGTAAGCTCAAAAGAATCAACATGCACATTTAAGGAGACACTTCCCTATCGCTTTTGTACAACCACAGACTAAGGAATTACCTAGACCTAGCAAGACGACTATCTGGTATGGGGAAAAAGTGAAGTAACTGAGGTGCTTGTACTAATATGGCTGCTCAGTTACAGTTGAGACTTCCTTTTAGAACCGTCTTGCCGGGTCTAGTTTAGGCTGACCAGATCATAATAGAGAAGCGTTAAAAAATGCTACAATTATCCAATTACGGATACATTTTTTCATTCTTAATAAATAGGGACTAAAAATAAATTATTATTGATTAATAATTTTTTAAAACTTAGGTAGGTAGGTAGGTTGTGTTTAATGTCGCACTAGTACTGCGTTATGGGTAATTGACGATGGTCTGGGACGCACCGCTAGGAATGGTCCAGAGACATTTCAGCTCAGTGGTCTGTGGTTTTGTTTGTACCAATATGGCGGCTCGGTTACAGTTGAGACTTCACTTTTAGAACCGCCTGGCCGGGTCTAAGTGTTTCCTTAGTCTGTGTGTACAACTACCTGGACTCGCTGCGCGCGCACTATACTGTTTCCATTTGATTCTTTATGTGCGCAATCACTACAACCGCATCATCTCTCCTAGCTTTAACTCACATTATTTTTAATTATTCGTTAACTCTATATTTTCAAAATTTTTATTAAAAATTAACAACTTTTCTATTTATCTGACACAAAATAATAAACCTGCAATAATAAATATAGTTAAAATAATTTTACAATTCTTCTAAGCTATTATATCAGCGCATTGATTATTACGCTGAAACAGCATTTTAAGAAAAACTTCTGCATCCTGCTCTTTGAATTTTTCTGCTTCTAAAAATTCATTTATTTTCTGCCAAAGAGAATGTCTCTTTATGTAAACAAAACCATCGTAAAAGATATATGCGTCGTATCCGATACAGATAAAAGACATAAAATCAAATTTATGCAGATGTTTTATAGCTTTATTTTAACGTCGCAAATAAAATACGGAAATAAATTTTTGTTTCGCAGTATTGATTGTTTTTATTACTTTTCATTTCAAGCGTCTTTTACTTTAGTTCGTGGGTTTAAAATAATAAAATACACGGCACAGGAGAAAGGGAATTTATTTTTATTATTTTTTATTTTTTATTCCTAGAAGAGAATGAATATTAGTTTAGCGCTGCAATTCTAAGTAGATTGTAAAAATGAAAATACTCTACTTTGTAAATAAATGCCGATATATATTTTTGCATTATAGTGAATGAAAGAGACTGCAATATTTTACATTTTATAAAAGGTAAAAAGTTTTTTTTTTTTTTTTTTTTTTTTTTTTTGTATAAAAGAATTTTTTACAGACAACTGGAAAATAATATATTACATGACGATCTTAATAATTAAGAGATGATTTATTACAAATTTTGTAGAGCATTAATACAGAACAATATAGTTAGTTTTAAATATCTTCTCTTACTTTTTTTTTTTTTTTTTTTGAATACGACTAAAATTGCGCTAAAGGAAATTTATTTTTTAAGTAAACAAAACATTAAACTAATATATTTATTCATTCAGAAAAATAACGAATTTGGCAGAGTAATATCCAAATAACAATAAAAAAATATACACTGCTTATTAGTTCATATAAATTATTTTATATTATCTTATACGTTATTCTTAACACAGTTACTTAAATGAAGTTTTCACAAACAATATGTACCATATTTTTTTAATTTATCATGTGTGTAGCTTTTCAGAATTTTGCAAAAATATAAATCAATAAAATTGATTAAATATGTATAAAATAATAATAATGTAATGACAAACTCATGTAGTTGCACACATACCTTAAAATAAGGGTTACACAAATGAAAATGGACACGAATCATGACATCAAAATTACGAAAGCGATAGCCACAATTCAAGGTTATAAATGGAAATAGGGGGAACGCAGCGCATGTTGCGTATAACTAATTGAACATTTTAAGTAAAACAAAATCGTCCTAAAAATGAATGCGACTAGAATAGAACAACGGAAAGTAGCAAAAGTGGCAAATGATAAGCATAATGCGGATATTTATCGTCAGTGGTGGCTGTTTACGGGCGGCATTATCTGGAACGAACGGCTGTGAACCTCCACTGAAAAAATTAAAAGCGATGCTGGCTGAACCAAAAATATTATTATTGTTATTATTATTATTATTTTCGATTACCGTGGACCAATTTTGTTTGATTTCTTGCCTAAACAGTGCTTTACCAATCCCCTAAAATACTACAGCTTTCTTCTGAAACTACAAAAACAATCAAAAACAAGGACTTCTCTCACTGCAAATGATACTTCTTCAAGACAATGTCTGAGCACGTGTGTCCTGTGAAACCTAGACAACCATATACAATTTCCGTTGGGAAGTTTTGAAACACCCAGCGCACATTCCTGATTATTTATTCCTGTGATTATTAAATTTTTGAACCACATAAAAACTTCATAAGAGAAACGATTTCATTTTTACGGTGAAGTGAATAAAGTAATTCAGAACATCCTCAAAAAACAGTTTTAATCTTTCTATTGCAAAGACTACAGGTGGAACGACAGGTTGAATGTTACAACGCTAATGTCGATTTTTTTTTTTTTTTTTTTTTTTTTTTTTTTTTTATAATTTCTAGTAAAAATGTTACCTTTTTTCAACTTTTCAGTAGGGGAAGACAATGTATGATCACATGTCCCCTGTGAAACCTAGACAACCATATACAATTTCCGTCGGGAAGTATTGAAAAGACCCACCGCACATTCCTGAATATTTATTCCTGTGATTATTACATTTTTGAACCACTTCAAAACTTCATAAGAGAAACGATTTTATTTGTACGGTGAGTGAATGAAGTGATTCAGAACATCCTCAAAAAAGAGTTTTAATCTTTCTATTGCAAAGACTACAGGTGGAACGACAGGATGAGTGTTACAACGCTAATGTCGATTTCTTTTAAATTTCTAGTAAAAATATTACCTTTTTTCAACTTTTCAGTAGGGGAAGACAATGTATGATCCCATGTCCCCTGTGAAACCTAGACAACCATATACAATTTCCGTCGGGAAGTATTGAGAAGACCCACCGCTCATTCCTGATTATTTATTCCTGTGATTATTACATTTTTGAACCACGTCAAAACTTCATAAGAGAACGATTTCATTTGTACGGTGAAGTGAATAAAGTAATTCAGAACATCTTCAAAAAACAGTTTTAATCTTTCTATTGCAAAGACTACAGGTGGAACGACAGGATGATTGTTACAACGCTAATGTCGATTATTATTATTTTTTTTTTAATTTCTAGTAAAAATATTACCTTTTTTCAACTTTTCAGTAGGGGAAGACAATGTATGATCACATGTCCCCTGTGAAACCTAGACAACCATATACAATTTCCGTCGGGAAGTACTAAAGACCCACCGCTCATTCCTGATTATTTATTCCTGTGATTATTAAATTTTTGAACCACTTCAAAACTTCATAAGAGAAACGATTTCATTTGTAAGGTGAAGTGAATAAAGTAATTCAGAACATCCTCAAAAGAGAGTTTTAATCTTTCTATTGCAAAGACTACAGGTGGAACGACAGGATGAGTGTTACAATGCTAATGTCGATTTCTTTTAAATTTCCTGTAAAAATATTACCGTTTTTCAACTTTTCAGTAGGGTAAGACCATGTCTGACCACGTGCCCCCTGTGAAACCTAGACAACCATATACAATTTCCGTTGGGAAGTATTGAAACATCCAGTGCACATTCCTGATTATTTATTCCTGTGATTATTACGTTTTTGGACCACTTAAAAACTTTATAAGAGAAACGATTTTATTTGTACGGCGAAGTGAATGAAGTAATTAAGAACATCCTCAAAATACAATTGTAATCTTTCTATTGCAAAGACTACAGGTGGAACGACAGGATGAGTATTACAACGTTAATGTCGATTTCTTTTGAATTTCTAGTAAAAATATTAACTTTTTCCAACTTTTCAGTAGGACAACACTTCTATTTATTTATTTGTTTTGACAATGGAAAAAAATCCTATGTTGCTCATTTTCTCTCAAGTATATCCCGAGGATGCCTTAGGATTATCCTGATGATGTCCTAGGCAGAATTTGCGTATTAAGGATAGTTCTTAAGAAAAAAAGTTGTTTTTATAAAAGCATAATAACTGAAATAATATGCTTCATTCAAGAAATATCTAAACATTTCAAAGCTAAACTTAATGTCACACGATCATATGTCACATTTATTATCTGAAAATCCCTGAAAAAAATAGAAATAAAAAAAATAAATTAAATGTAAGGGATAACCATGTTTAGGAAATTCGGCATACAAATTAAGTTTATATTGAGTACAAAATGTTAATCTCTTAAAATAAAAGAGTGACAATAACTCAACCTGAGGGAATTTTTACTCATTTGCCTAAAAGAAAAGCGCCCTCTCACCTTGAGTTAAATTCAGTAAATTGAAAGAGTTAACATAAGGCACTCAAACTTGAGTTATTTATTATATTTGAGTAATTTATTTATTTTATTAATGATTTTAATACAAACGATTTTAATAAACTGGATCATTTTACAATGGCGTTGCCTGTTATACTTGCGTGCTACGGAAGAAATGCGTTGCAGCGAGAGCGATGTTGCCACTTACAAGTGAATGAATGGGCAGAAATAACTCAAGTGTAGATAAATATCGATAACTCAAGTTCGCTTAAATAAAAAGCTACTAACACTGCTCTGCAAAAAAAAAAAAAAAAAAAAAAAAAATCGAGATATGGTACCATTTTTGCTGATTATTATGTAAAGTGACCTCCTGAATCCGAATATGACTCCCATTTTGCCCAGCCACCCTCTGTTTCCTAGATACACCACACCCTCCCTCAATTTCTTTCCCTGTTCGATAATTTTCTGAAGGGATAATTTTATAAAGGAATAAATATATTAAAAATGCATCTTATCAAAGTCTTAGAAAACATGATAATTTTTAAGCATGTTTTATCGAAAAATATTTTTATTATATCTCTTTAAACGCTTTTTTTTTTCAAGATTTCTCTTTCAAAATTTTATTTAAGATGAAGAAAAAGGGATTATAAATACATATATATATATATATATATATATATCATATTTAATATAAATAAAACGAATAAAAGTCAAATTTATGGAGTTGCTAAATTGCTTCACTAAAACGTGTCAAATAAAATTCAAAAATAAATTTCTGTTTTTACGTATTTATTGTTTTTATTACTTTTCATTTCATTTCATTTTTTCTTTTTGGATCGTTGGTATAAAATAATAAAATATTGATGTGAAAAGAAAAATAATTTATTTATTTTTTCTGGAAAACGACTAAAATACAAATCAATTTTATTTGAAAATATACAATGATGCATGAAAGGAGAGAGAGATAAGCTTTGGTTATTTTCAAAAACAGTAGTGTTTTATAGGTACAGAGATGTAATAGAAAAAATATATTATTTCTAAAATTTCTGTACTTAAATCCACTTATGTCTTTATTTGATTAAGATTCAGATATTGCTTTAGGAGCATTAATTTTAAATATATAAAATTAATAAAGTATACATGTTTTTAATTTAAATGCAACATGAAATTGCAATAATAATTATTGTTTTGTTTATTTATTTATTTATTTATTTTTCAAAATTTAAAGATCTGAGCAATATTTAGCAAACACTTAACAAAATACATACCACTTATACCAAATATTCTACACTAAGTTTAATCTAATAAATTGAATTTCACTTACACAACGCAACTTTTTTTAAAAGTATTTATAAGATTACTAGTTTTAAGTATGAATCTTAGATTTTAATTCTAAACGCAGATAGACATATGCAAAATATTTTCAAAAAAGTTCACTGAATTATTAAAAATTTTTTTGGTACAGTATGGTAAGTTTATCGCACACAAAAACATCAGAAAAATGAGTTTTACAAAATAAATAAATAAATAAATATAAACTGCTTTTAAAGACTACCTGGTCTAGGTACCTACTACTTTAGGTACCTGGATATAAAGACTTTAACTTCAGTTCTAATCATATTATATATAAAAAAGAAGTGGTATTACTTTTTTAAAATATTACACTTGAAAATAAAGTAATAAAACGAATTTTCAAAAATTTCCGCATACATTCTAACTAGGTCAGTCTGATATCTTAGAGAAACATATACAATTAATTTCCTTATGCATTACTATTTTAATTACTAACTATAAGATATTAAGATGAAGACTTATATACTGAGAGTGGTGCAATACATTTGATATTATTGTATTATATATTTTATTTCACTTTGATTCTTTCATTTATCTTTTATCATTGTTCTTCTTATTATTATTATTTTACATTTTCGTATTTTTGCATTATTTATTTTCTCACACACATTGCATTAAATTTTAAATAACAGCGTCTTAGAAGAGATAAAATTTACTCGCTTAATATATGGTAGGCTGAGCCTCAGTCTGTAAATTGTTCTTTTTCATGGCCAAAGGTGTGTGATATAAATCCAATCAGTACTCAAAATTTTAAAACTCAACCTTTTGTTTTTCTTGTAAGGTAAAAAAAGGGCACTAAGATTTAGACGTAACTTCTAAATTTAACTCAATTGAATAACAAAACGACTACTAATTTAAAGCTATGCGAGAATTGATCTCACCGTATGAGTGCTTCGTGTTCATCACTCGAACATTCGTACGTGGAAATCTTTAGTCACAATTCCAAACTGTTAATAAAAAGCACACTTCAGGGACAATACAAAAAACACACGCTTCCTTAATTCGGAAGCCATTTTATTGTAAATAGTTATTGAAACGATTCTCTTCATTTTCTCTCAAATACTCATCCTAAAGTTAATTATATTCAACTGATATCCACTTTCGCAACTTCCCTTAAACCTACTCTTAACTTGATAAACTAATTCCAAATAGCTAGTAACGTTTTACACCAATCCTTTCTCAACTCGACACTTCTATGTTCAACCTAATATTTCAACCAATTGATCCAACTAGTGACCTTCACTTTCACAACTCAGTACTTCTAACTCAATTCGACACTATTACCGAAACCACCAATTACTAGGGCCGGATCTGACTGGTGACCATCATTTTCCCAACTCCACATATCTCATATTTTAAAAATATAATGATATATACAAAGACGCCATAGCAATGTTGTTCTGCTCTCATATATATGAGAAAATTTACATTTAATGAGAATTTATTAAGTACATTAAATTAATTATGCTTTAAAAACGCAAACAAGCAAACTTTACAGAATTGTCTTACAGTTGTAGAATCAAAAATGTTTCAGATGAATGTATATATATATATATATATATATATATATATATATATATATAAAGGTAACAGTTGTGATTATTTAAGTAAATGGGTTTCCATTTTATTAAAATTGTTGCAATCATTAAGTATGTCATAGTTATGTCAATTATATTACACTTATTTACGTTAGTAATAGTCAGCTTGAAGATGATATGAAAATAACAATTATATTTGCGATATTTTGCAGAAATGTTCATAGTGCCAAGAGGAGTTTCATTTTTCTTGATCCATCCTCGTAGGCAAGTTGATAAGTGAATTAATAAAACTATTGTATTTTAAGCGATTTGTTCATTTTATGATAATTATTTTATAAATGACGTTTATTAGGATGAATTATTATTATTTTTTTTAAATTGTAAATCTCAACTCTTAAAATAAAAACTGAAAAAAAAATATATTATATATTTTGCATAGGAATATCTTTTATATGGCTTAAATAAAAAGTACGAGTTCTTTATCCTTTATACACATGCGATTTGTCGAATTTCATTATTAAAATAATTTTACAAAACTGTAATTGAATGTCATCTTCTATTTCTGCCTTGTGGAGAGAATTTAATTTAAACAAAATCTAACGCATAATATCGCCAACTCTTTTCTTTTTTTCTTTCTTTCTTTCTTTCTTTTTTTTTTTTTTTGGGGGGGGGGGGGTGGAGGGATATTTTTAATTTCGCATAGCTTAATTTTTTTTTTTTTTAAACAACATCTACCAATATTTTATTAGCATTTTCCAAAACAATTACCCGTAGATAATTAGTTAAAATAGTTACTAAAAATTTCTATTCAAATTTGGCACCATTCGATAAAACCGAAGTAAATGGCAACTATGGTTTTATATAATATACAAATAAGATAATGTTTCTCTTAAAGGTTTTATTGGCTTGATTTCAACAAGACTGAAGAATTTTTTTTTAAAACTAGCTGATAGAAACAGATGCTTGAAATAACATATATACGTTCCAATGTATTAAATTATTTAAAAGTTGGGATCAGTTATCTAGAAAAATCAGCTATGCTTACCTAGATTTAGCTTTGTAAAAATCAAATTACAGCAGCGGCGGTACTAATGTAGGTGGCATTTTATGAATAACATGTTCGGACTTTATATGTTTACTTGGAATTAAACTACAAATATGGGATTGGACACTCATATTTAGAACAGTAGTTTGTTTCATGTCAATCAGCTTGATTGAAATATACTTAATATTTTGTTAAAATAACTTACCAATAAATATGTATTCCTCACATAACTTTGTCTGTCTAAAACGATTTATATGAAGTGCTTCCGTATGAAACCAAATTAAAAATTATTTTGAAATAAAATGAACGTATGACAGTGAGTTGACTTTTGGAAACTGTCCAAAAAACTTTTCCAAAATATTTTATAAAAACATAAAACATCAGCTTGCTTTTTTAAAAAGAATTTCTGGATATCGAGCATAATGTTTTCACACTTACAAACTATGTTCAACACCTGCTACGATCTGATTAAATCTACGAAGTATATTACTATATGTTATTTATAAATTCCAGCTCTAACTGTTTAGTTATTATTAATATATTTTTTTCAGAAAATAAAACAGTTTGCAATGTAAATAGCTAAAGAATTTTAAAATTATCATAGTAAAAGTATTAGTGGATGACAATAGATAAAATATATGAATGATCTAGCATTAAAATCCCAAAAATGCAATGTATAAATCAAGCTTACTAGAGGGGCATACCATTGTGACAAACATAATATTTTTGGGGGTCATTTTTTTTTTTTTTTTTACTTTTAATCAAAATCGAAGCTGCACGTTTCTCCCAATCCTATTGCAATATCCGTTGAGAAACATTACTTAGGCAAAAGAATTAAGAATTAACTATAAAACTAGATTTTGCCGCTGATAAAGCCTTTCCAAAAAGATTATCATCTGTGGTTACAGTTAAAGGCACGATAATAGAAACCATTGCTTATACTTTGAACAATAATGATTGTATTTTCATTTAACATTTATTTTATCATTATAGAAAAACTTGTATTAAATTAATAAACAATTTTTTAACCGTAATATATTTGTGAGCACCCTGTACATTGCAGTTGACCACGAATATGCGTGTCCAGCTGCAGAACGATCAATCACCCGAGGTATTCTCACGACATTTACTGGACATTGGGAACGGACAGCTGCCAGTCAATGAGACGTCAAAACGAATATCATTTCCTGATAATTTTTGTAATTTAGTAACATCGAAAAGATAACTGATCGAAAAAGTATTTCCTAATATTCAAATTAGTTATAGGGAGAAAAAGTATTTCCTAATATTCAAATTAGTTATAGGGATCACGATTGGCTCAGTAAACGAACTATCCTTGCCGCGAAGAATAAAGATGTCTATCAACTTAATAATGTTATTCAATCCAGCATCCAAATTGATTAAATTACATATAAGTCGATAGACACAGTTGTGAAAGCAGATGAAGTAGTTAATTATCCTACGGAATTTTTGAACTCACTTGATATGACAGGGAATGCCACCACACATATTAAAATTGAAAATAGGTGTGCCAATTATCATGTTTCGGAATATTAATCAACCAAAACTCTGCAATGACACGCGACTCACAGTTAAGAAATTAATGAACAACGTAGCGGAAGCAACGATTGTAATGGGACCTTTCAAAGGTGAAGATGTCCTCATACTCGAATTCCAACCGGTACACCATTTAAATTTAAAAGATTGCAATTCCCAATTCGACTGGCGTTTGCAATCACAATCAATAAATCTCAAAGTCAATGTTTAGAAATGTGTGGTTTAGATTTAGATGCTGATTGCTTCTCACATGGTCAACTGTATGTTGCGCATTCCCGTGTCGGCAAACCAGATTAGAGGTCTGCACGGGCCGGGCTTCCGGCCCGAGCCCTAGCCCGGCACGGCCCTCGGGCCGGGTTCGGGCCGAATTTTCGAATTTGCTCTCGGGCCGGGCCGGGCTCGGGCTCAGTTTTTTTGTGTATATTCGGGCCGGGCCGGGCCTGAATGAATTTTTCTCCGGGCCAGGCCGGGCCTGAATGAAGTTTTCTTTTTCTGGTTTCCTCGTTAATCAACGAAAAACGAAAATGATAAAATATTTCTTCAGTCTTTTATTTTACGTAATTTTATAGGCTTGTATGTCACAGGCTTGTATGTAAAGTTCTATTTTGTTAAAAAGTTTCTGTAACGTCAATTTAATTGTCTATCAGTCTGTCTGTCCGAAATCTGATTTTTCGCAAATATTTTTAGCATGCCTCGAAATTAATACATTTTATTTAAAGTAATATTAGATGGTTTCCTGTTCAAAATAGTATGCATGTCACTACCAGTTTGCGTACATGTACATAACAAAAGAATTGGATACACTACTGTGTATAAGGGTTTGTTTCTTATCTGTTAAGTTTAAGTGGTATAAAAGCTATAAAAATCTTTCCGCTGTAACTTTTTCTCTGAGGCTCCTTTTCCTTTTCTCCAGTGGACGAAAGTAGCATCATTTTTATCATGGGCAAAAGCAACTTTTCTATTGAATATGGTTAGATTAACATTAAAGTTTTGTTTACCGGAGCACATGAAAGATTCGGATACATTATGGTATATAAGAGAAAATGGTTGAAAGTGCATTTTTAGTAGTATTAACCATTTCAAATACCTTCCTATATTGTTTGATGAATGCTAATATTATCGGTTTGACTTTCTGTTTGTCTTTGTACCTTGTCTATTATAATGAATTTCTGTTTATATATAATTGTCTTGTAAAATTTCAGCAGTTTTGTTAAAGAAAGTACTATTGTTTGGTACATAAAACCTCTGCAAAACACATACTAAAAATCTTTTTTATAAAAAGGCCTTTTTTTTTTTTTTTTTTTTTTTTTTTTTGTTATTTTACATATTTTTGAATCGGGCCGGGCCGGGTCGGGCCTGATTTTATCGTTTTTTTTCCGGGCCGGGCCGGGCCGGGCTATAAACCGTTAAAAAATAAAAGGGCCGGGCCCGGGCCGCATTTTTCGACATCATAACGGGCCGGGCCGGGTAAGTAAAGCTTTCGTACGGGCCGGGCCGGGCCCGGGCCTCGAAATTTTTGGATTTTTTTTCCACATCGAATAACATTGGCCACGGCTGGATTAGGTCATGTCCCCTCTTAACATTATATCACGCATTTTCTCCTTGAGATATCTTTTGGATGCTCTAGAGCACAAGATTTCCTTTAAATATCCTGAAGTTGTTCCATGTTCTGTGTGCAATAAGGGATGAGGTAACTTAGCCTTGATACATTCGTCAGAATTTCACATTCTAATATTTAATATTATTACTATTATATTTTTTATACAATTTTTAAATAGTTATAGCACTGCTATATATATATATAATATAATATATAATATATAATATATATTATATATGATATATATATATATATATATATTTAATTGAGTATAAGTAAAAAAAAAAAATAAAAAAAAAGACCAATTGTTGTTAGAATTTATATCAATTTGTCTTTTATATTTATATCTCCATTAAAATACTCTCACTTAATGAAAATGTTACGTTAGGCATATAGGATAAATGTTCAGGAGTTTTGTTTCTTAAATGTGTACTTTTATACTTTTAAATGCTGAGTTTTGGTTAAAATATTTTATTTATTTACAAATAATGGTCTTTGACTCATCAGCATATATACAGTGTGATAGAAAAGCCCATCAACAATAGAAAGATTGTTGTAGTTTAAAAATATTAAGATGAACCAAATAAAAAATACAAGAAAGAATATATAAAGAATTTTTCTGTGAATCATAAATTATAAAATTTTGAACAGAAATACATTATAAATTCTAAACACGATCCGTTATGTGAATAGGATGCAAGAATACATTTTATCAAATATTAATTTTTTTAAATGTAATTTTTCAGTTTATTAACATCCTTTTCACTATTTGTCTTGTGTCCATCTATAAAGATAGTTGTTTAAATAATTAAGTATTTCTAATATATCCATAAAATTTATTAAACAATTAAAATTAATGCTAAAACTGCCAGAGGAGTGGCTACATATCTACTTATAGAAATTACTTTCAATTACTTAAAATTGGATTACTTAATATAAAATTATTCATTTTATTTAATTTTGCAAATAAGGATCTTTAATTTCACTATGTATACCTGATGATAAAAAAATATGTAACAAAAGAAATTGTTATAGCATTTCGAAAATGATAAAATGATCCTATCAACAAATATAAACTAAATTGTTCAAAGAAATATTCTATAAAGCAATACATACATACACACATATATATATATATATATATATATATATTATTGCGTGCTTGGGGGTTCGTGAGTTGTCCGAGAATGAAAGGCCAAACGTACAAAAATTCAGTAATTTATTCACAGAAAGTTCCAGAAAAATACAGGTCTATAAACCAAGTATCAGCTTCAATTCAAACAGTAAACACAGCTTAAACAACAGCTGTCAATAGCAAATCCACAGTACAAACTGTATAGCAATAACACATAAAGAAAGTCTCTTCCAAAGAGGCTCAGAGCAAAGCAAGCACTAGCGAAGCTGGCTGAAAACTGAACTGAACTGACTGGCCTTGGCGGGAAAGCGCTCTTATATAGCCCTGTAGAAAAGCGTGGAACGTTCCAGAAATCTCCATATCTCATCAGCCAATGGGATTAGAGCTTCCATATTTGGTATATCCCTAATAAGGATTTTCTCGCCAAGGTCGCCAAAAAAATCGCCAAGGTGGGAAAAAGTCGCCAAATTTGGCGCCAAATCCACTACCTGCCTTATTGGGGCTTTTTAATGCGTTTTTAAGGGAAAATAAGGCTATTTCAACGCTAAAACGACTAGAAATGCACAAAATTATCACTTTATCAACTTACTAAGCTACTTTGAGAGAATTTATACAAAAATAAACACAATTATTTACAATTTTGTAACACTGCCCCCTCCCAAGGACTGCACGTCCCGGGCAGTGCAACCCTTGGTCAAGAGGCGAAACTAACCAAATTTACACAATCTAAAATACAAAAACTAAGTTGAATATAACGCCAAAATAGAAACAAAAATCAAGTGAGAAATATTTACAAAATTCACAAATATGTACAAGTATTTATATACAAATATTTACATTACGCATGCGCAAATTTTACCAATATTTACATTTTAAATTTTAATATTACCGTTAATTTTGGTACTTGGCTAGCCTGTTATAGTGCACCACCTTCGGTTTTGATGAAGGTGTTTTAGTGATCCGCACCACTGCATCATTCAGCCTTTTTAGACTCTGTATGGTCCATCCCAGTTGCACTGTAACTTGGGAGAGAGTCCTTTGTGTCGAACAGGATTCCACAACCAGACCTTCTCACCTTCCTGGAACTCATGTTGTGTAGCCTTTAGATCGTACCTTGTCTTCATCTTTTCCGTTGCAATGTGAATACTCGCCCGAGCAAAGTTGTGTACGTCCTCAAACCATGCCTGGAGATCTTGGATGTACTCCGCGGGCGATGAAGGCGCATCCGGTGGACAACCAAACAGGAGATCACAAGGGAGACGAAGTTCACGTCCAAAGAGCATCTGGGCTGAAGTATAGCCGGTGGTTTCATGGACAGCACTTCGATAAGCCAGCAGGAACAATGGCAACTTCAAGTCCCAATCTTGCTGGTTCCTTGATACTAGAAGAGAGAGGTTATTCAGGATGGTACGATTGAACCTCTCGACCATGCCGTCCGACTGGGGATGTAAGGGTGTTGTCTGGGTTTTGTCTATCCCGAGTAGTTGGCACAGTCCTTTGAAAACATCAGAGGTAAAGTTCCTACCTTGGTCGGTATGAAGCTGTAGGGGCGTGCCGTACCTTGACACCCATTGCTGCACTAGGACCTCTGCGACTGTGCATGCCTCTTGATTGGGAATTTAATATGCCTCAGGCCACTTGGTGAAATAGTCCATCACGACGAGGATGTATTTATTTCCACTGGAGGTCCGTGGCAAAGGATCCAAGATGTCGAATGTAATCCGTTCAAATGGTGCTCCCACGTTATACCGTTGCAGTCTTCCTCGACTTCGTTTCTGCGGGCCTTTACGTGCCGCACAAGCATCACAGGATTAACACCATTTCTCCACATCCTCCTTTGCCTTGCACCAGTAGAAGCGTTCCCGAACTTTCTGCAGAGTCTTCATTACCCCAAAATGGCCTCCGGTAGAGCTACTATGCAGTTGTTCTAAAACATCTGGAATTTTTTATCTTAGTAATGCAATCTGCCATCTGAAGCTTTTCCCTTCATCAGATTCCCACTTTCTGTGTAATACGCCGTTTCTGATATGAAGAGAGTCCCAAAGTGCCCAATAACTTTTCGTAATGGGACTAAATCTGGAAATGTCCTGCCAGATAGGTCTGTTGCTGGTCGTCTCCTTCAGCTGTAATATTGGCTTTATGTCAGGATCTTCCAACTGGGCTTGTCTAAGTTCTTCGTCACTCCATGGATTGGGATCTTGTTCTGATGGTGTTGCGACACCATCAGAACAAGGCGTAACTTGGCGAGCAACTGGCTGTATTCTTTGGGGTCTATCATCGGCTTTACAGATGTATTCCGCAAGAAGGCATCTGGATTTTCCCGAAGAGCTCCTCCTTGGTGGCATACTTCAGAGACATTCTTGGTTGCGTCTCTAGGTGTTCTTACTGGGCAGCTTCGTTTGATATGCCCGTCTTTTCCACAGCCCCAGCATTTAGTTGTTGGAGTCTTCCCTTCTTTCCTACTCTCAAGAATGCGTAGTCTTCTATTAATTTCTGCAATCATTTCCTGAATCTCTTTAAGATCATCTTGAGAGGCGTTCACTTTGTCTGCTGTGCTGTTCTGGCGATGTTTATAGGAGGCTTGTTGGGCTGTCTTGAGCTTTAGGGCATACACCAAGGCTGACTCCACATCCTTCACGCCGGAAAGTCTGAGGGCTTTTTGAATATCTGGATCTCCGACAGCATCAATGAAATATTCTAGAGCCAGATCATTACGTGTTTCAGGATGACAGTCTGAGAAAGCCAAATGTGAAAGCCTCTGGATGTTTGATGCCAGTTCTTGTAAGCTTTCCCCTGGTCTCTGGCGGCGGGACCTTAGCTGGAGTCGTATATATTCTTTGGACCATTTCGCTCCAAAACGTAGCTCTAGTGCTCTGGTTACAGCTTCGAAGTCATATCGCTGTTCCTTCGAAAGGGTCTCCACAATATCTGCAGCGTCGCCTCGCAACGACCTTACCAGATGAGCCGTCTTTGCAACAGAGTCCCAGCCTTTTGCTTCAGCTACGATGGAAAACTGCGTCTTATATACATGCCAGGAGGAACTGCCGTCGTAGGTGGATAGCTTAATAAATTCCCGCTTCTGGATACTTCTCTCTTTCTTTTCAGTTTCCTGGGGCATGGATTCCAACTTTTCTTCCACTTTTCTCTCCAGATCCTCTTCCATTCTCTTCAATTTACCTTCTATCTCTGAAAACCTTCTTTTCAGTCCCTGATCAAAGTTTTTTTAAATTTCTCCTCAAAATTCTCTTCTATCTTCATAAATCTCTCTTCAAAATTATTTTCCACTTTCAAAACTTTCTCTTCAAAATTTCCTTCTACTTTCATAAAATTTTCCTCTATCTTCATAGCTTTCTCTTCAAAACTCTCTTCTATTTTTATAACTTTTTCTTCTATTCCATCTATTCTGTATCCCACTTCTGACACCAGAAATGTTGCGTGCTTAGGGGTTCGTGAGTTGTTCGAGAATGAAAGGCCAAACGTACAAAAATTCAGTAATTTATTCACAGAAAGTTCCAGAAAAATACAGGTCTATAAACCAAGTATCAGCTTTAATTCAAACAGTAAACACAGCTTAAACAACAGCTGTCAATAGCAAATCCACAGTACAAACTGTATAGCAATAACACATAAAGGAAGTCTCTTCTAAAGAGGCTCAGAGCAAAGCAAGCACTAGCGAAGCTGGCTGAAAACTGAACTGAACTGACTGGCCTTGGAGGGAAAGCGCTCTTATATAGCCCTGTAGAAAAGCGTGGAACGTTCCAGAAATCTCCATATCTCATTAGCCAATGGGATTAGAGCTTCCCTATTT